>VZUI01041451.1:0-132127 GCA_013401135.1 Cettia cetti | reverse complement strand
CGGGAGCCACCGCCCACGGCGCGGCACCGCCGGGCCCGGGACCGCCCGCCGCGGCAAGGAGCCCCCTCAGCTGCGCGCACGGGGAGCAGGGCTGTGCCCGCCGCTCCCCCGCGCCCGCGGCGCCCGGCCTGTAATTAATGTCCCCGCGCAGAGCAATCAGCCTGCGCATCCCCGGGGGCCGCAGGGATGCCGCGGGGCGTGTGCCCGAAGGCGCGGCGAGCCGGGGTGTGCGAGCCGGGGTGGCGATGGCAGCCCCGAGCCCCGCACGTGCCTGGTTGATAACGAGGCTGTGATTGCTGCCGCGAGCGGCGGCGGGATGGGCGAGCCCCGCCGCGCCGGCCGCCCCAGGCTCCTCCGGGCGGCGGGGGGACCCCGCCACTCCGTTATCTCCCGAGCCGTTCTCTCAGGCAGAACTGATCCTCTTGAGGGAACAAGGGGGTGGGGGAGAGTCTCAATTGCAAATACTGTTTGGAGTTTATTGGAGAGAGCGTCTGAGCGTTGAGGTGCTCTCCCGTGTCTCCCGGTGGATGCTGTGAGGAGGCAGGAGTGTGGTGGGTTTCGGCTGTGCAGGGAGTTGGGGTAGCGGGGGGGGGGTGGGGGGGAGGAAAAGACACGATCGAGAGTAGCTGAGACTTTGTGCCCCCGTTGGAGAGATGGTTGAGTCCTCGTCAAGGTTGCTGTGGTATCCCAGAAACACCATTCACTCCGAGCTGTGACCGCGCACCATCAACAGCAACAACTCCGCTGCGCCTGGCCGAGGAATAGGAATTAGGAGCTCTCAAGAATAATATGAAAGGGATCTGCAGAGGGGAAATCCGTGCAAAGGAATCGAAATTAGCAGACTTTTGGGAAAGGGGATGTACTAAATGTGGCCGGCTGGACTTCATCCTGGTGAAGAAAATGGAGATTAAAAGTGGATTTACATTTTGGAACCTCGTCTTTTTATTGATGGTTTCGTGTGTGAAAGGTAGGGTAGTATTTGAGTGGTATTTTTTTAGGGGTCCATTTGCTTTCTGTCAGGGCGTTGAAAGCTCTCGCCTTGTACCAAGGAGTGTTTCAAAATATATTTATCTCTTAATTTATATTTTTGCCCTTGGTACTTTGCAATGGAAATATATAAACGATCGCTAAAGCGGGGAGGAAAGAAGGAGTTGATTCAGAGCTCTCTTCGGAGATAGGAAATGTATTTGCTTGCCAGAGCTGGCGTTCAATGCAGTGACTGAGCTGGGGCTCGATAAATATTCTTGCAGTATGTTCAAACGGAGACGTGAGTTGGTTCATATAGCCTCTAACTAGTGTATATTCAAACAAATCCCACTGATTCACTTTTTTTTTTAAGGTGACGATGATGTTAGTGAGGGGTGTGTGGGGGGGATTACCTACAATTCTGGTTTTCGGTCGAGCAGCGGGATCTTTGCGGGAATGCCTGTATCGATGCACTTATTAGTTTAACCCGTTGCGTGGGGAAAGTTACGGAGGAGCCCTGTGTACGCGTAGCCGTCTCACAGCCCGAAATGCGCTTCACGCTCAGCTGTCTGTACGCATGCAGGGCTCCCAGGCTGGCGGAAAGGTGCGTTGGTAATTCAGCCTTGAAGGCATGGTCTGTCTCTGGGTGCAAAGATCGACACCTTTTCTCTTCCCTCCCTTGGTCCTTTTCTCTGATGTATGTGAGGGAGTTTGGGTGATGGGTTTTGTCTCTATTTTTTTTTTTTTTTTCCCGAGGCAGGGGCTATTTTGCTTTCTTCTTTCTTCTGTGTTCATGAAAGGAAAGCAAAAAGGAAATGTCTAGTTAGCGGCATAAATATCTCCACTAAGTCTGTGCGTGCAGACAGTTAAGGGAAATGCTACGTACAGAGAAAAGAAGAAATATGTGGCTTGAATAATGTGCACCTGCAGAATTACACAGGCGTCGCTAAACAGTGAAGTGCCGATCCCATCACGCGTGCCTTCAGTAAAAGGATCTATTCTGCTACTCCCCACAGTCGGCTGCCTACCCGAAATAATCTCCCCTTGTTTGTGGCCAGTGATTAATATCCGATTAATCACCCTTTTATCCTCGTCCTCATCCCTCCTCCCCGCCACACTCACACTCCCAGAATATTTAGTAGACATTATCGATCCTCTCCGAGTTTTTAGACTTGGTTATCGCCTACGGAGGTTGCCTGCACGGGTGGGAAGGAGGTGTCTTGTGGGGGTGGCATTCAAAGGCGTGCCTTCCTGAGCTGGCGCTGGCTTGGATGAAACAGTTTATTGTAGAGCTTTGCAGCTGCTTTTCCTCCTATTTGCATCGCATTGTAAGAGACAATTCGCGTTTCACGGGGAGGGTCTGGAGGGCTTTTACCTCATCCCGCGTTATCCTGACGCGGGTTATCCAAGGGGAAGGGGCTTGCCTGCGACGTTTATGCACATTGTAATTAAAGACAGCCTTTTTCTGTTTGCATCTATTGAAGGGAGCCGCTCCCGGCGCTCTGCCCCGGTCTGGAGACGATTTGCTATCGGCACCGACCCGGGCCTTTGGGGGTATTTCTTTTCCCCGGTTCTGCCTTCTGCCATTAGCGCGTTCCGGTGCCGGGTGCCAGCGTTCGCCAGCCGCGGGCTGGATGCCGGCCAGGCTGCGCGGGGCCCCGCGGGCGCGGTGCGGGGGCGAGCGGGGGCTCCGGGGCGGCTCCGAGGCTGCTGCTGCTTGGTGAGCGCGAGTCGCGGGGCGGCAGCATCCGACCGAGGGACGCGCCCGAGCGGCCGCGCCGCGGAGCCGCTTCCCCAGCACCTGTTGAGAGCCGCCGCTTGCCCTTGGGGTAAGCAAAAAACGCTGGGCACAGAGGGCAAAAGCTGGGGTGAAGCACCAGAAACAGCCCAAGAAACAGGGAAAAAATGAGCTTTGCAAAACTGGCTGTTTCTCCTTCTTCCCACTGTCAGGGCCTAAGCTTCCCCGGTGCCGACCCTGGCAGTTTCCATAGACTTCCTTTGGACTGGGGCGGTTCTCCCAGAAACTGCCGACCCAGGAGGTGAGATTTTAAATTCTGGATGCGGATTCCTTTAGGCAGCCAAGCTTCACTGAGCTGGCTTACACTCACTGCAGCACTGCATCTATTCTGGGCGTTTATATTAATTCTCTCTCCACTCCTGTCTGTGAAAGCATTTTTCTTCAATTTGCATTCTCATTTGTGTCAACACAGCTCCTGCCCCCAGAAAGCAGAGGCAAACGGTGAATGAATACCTGCCCACGTAAAACATTCCACATGTTGGGAGAAAGATGACTCTCCAGATCCTACATCTGCTCTACCATTGCCTGGCAAGGCCTTTTTACCCACACCCTGTCTCCACGAGCTCTAGCCCATACCCTTCCTTGCTTAAACACTAATACTGAACAGTCCAGCACCACATCATAAGATCCAAACTGTTGCTGTCATTCCTGTCATGCCAACCACTTACACTGCTTTGCTTGATATCTACCTCTCAGGCTTTTCCTATCTTTGTCATTGTCCTGTCACCATTTCCCCAGTCTTGATCCACAGCTCTCCCACCATTACAGGTGTCAAACTATCCCAGGATGCTTAGAGGAACCATGTTCATATCTGAATTTTTAGGCTTTCTTTGGATATATTAGTATAGACAAAATAAATTCTTCACATTTATCTATAAATTCATGCCTCTTTGGAACGTTCAATAATACTTGAAAGGCATTAGAAAAGAGGTAAGAAAGCAGGAGAAAGTGGAAGAAAGGAAATTGTCAGAACTGCTGAGGAAGGGGTGATAGGAAGACCTAAGTAAAGAAGAATTGTTCCTTTTTCAATTAAAATCTTGCTTACACATTATACCATGGAACCATCTCCAACAAAATCTTCCTTCAACAGGCATGGAGTAAAAAAGCAAAGAAATGACACCCCTGAAAGCTGAGAGGCATGAAAGGCATTAAAACAAATTAACACATCCACGATCCAGCCTTTAGAAAAGGCCGAACGGAGTGATTCCTGATCAGCCCTTTAGAGACACCCAGGAAAGCTCCCTCCCCTCTCACCGTGGAAGAAATGAGAAGCACCATTGAGACAAGGGAGATACAAACCAAGTTTGGAGGAAGAGGGAATGGAAAACTCCACTGTACAACTCCCTTACAGAAAGGGTGGAAGAGGGCATAAAAGAGGGGGAAAAAAATTTAGGCACCATCAGTGAGCTTTGCCTCCTGAGATTTAGGAGAGAATTCACAGATACTTGCACGCCTTGGATTTGGCACCACCCTCCAACTTACAAAACAAACAAACAAACAAACAAAAAAAAAAAAAAAAAAAGCGCAAGCTTGCGATCTGTTAGTGGAGGCAAACAAACAAACAAACAAACAAAAAAAAAAAAAAAAAAAAAGCGCAAGCTTGCGATCTGTTAGTGGAGGCAAATCAGATAGGAAATCAAGTAAAATGACCAGATTCCACAAGGCTCCTCCATCTCTTCTATTCGGCTGTCGCTCCAAGAGAGAGAGCACCAAGGTCGACTTTTGTCTGCCTGGCTAAAATGAAGCTTTGCCGCTGCTGTTGTTCCTCTGTTCCCCTCTTGCAGTTGTGACAAGCGGAACAAGGGCAGCTTTCAAAATGAAAGGGAGATGAAGCACTGAGATTTTAAACGGCTCATTGACAGAAGAAGTGATGAGAAAATGAAAAGCATTTCCATTTCCAGTATAGGTACCTGGCATGTGGGAGTATTTAGCAGGGACAAAGAGTGCCCTGCTTCTTTCAGCCACCTCTGCAATCTTCCTTTTCCCTCATTTCAACCTCAATCCCGCTCCCTTCATGCTTTGTCAGCCCTTCCCCACCTCTTCCTTCCCAGTCACTTGATTTATGGTGTTACTGACGATGGGTATGGGATTACTGGCGGATGGCTTTCCTCAGTGGGGCACGGGTGAGCGCAGCGAGGTGCTGGCTCTGACCCCGAGGCGGGAATGGTCGGGAGAGTAAAGAGCAGGTTCAGGTTTCCTCATATCCAGATGGTCGATGCCGGTGCTGCATCTTTGTGTGCATGTGTGTGTGTGTGTTGTGTTGGCTCGTGTGTTTGTGTGTATGTACTCATGGAGGGGGGCAGGGACACACTGATTGGAGCAGGGACAGCGTCGCCCTTCCTTTCCAACTCCTCCGCACCCGCTCACCTCCTCTAGGGTGCTTGTTCGCCGTAAGCCCCCGCAGGTGACACAGGGCTGGCTGCGCTCAGCGGGCTGCGCACCGCGACTCATCGGTTTTTCAAGCTACGCAGTTCTTCAGGGTTGCAAGCAAAGTTACCCTCTCTCACCCCCGCCTTTCTCAGGGCTAAAACTCGGCACGGCAGTGCCCCCGCTTAGCGCTCGGCACCTCCGCCTCCTCTCCTGCAGGGCAGAAGTGAAGAAGCACACGACCCCTCCCAGCAGCACCAGCAGGGATCGTTTCTCCTTTCCCTGCCGGTGCCCCTCGGGACTCTCGGAGGGCCCGGGAGAGCCTCACGTTCGCTGTCCTCTTTTTCATTTTGAGAGGCAGCAGTCTCAAGGCGGAGCCGGCTCGGAGCGGCGGCTGCCCGCCGGCAGCCTCCACCCGCGCCCGGCACCGGCAGCGGCCCCCGCAGCGCCTGAGGTGACCGCAGCTCCGGGCAGTCCTTCTGACACAATCTTCCGTCCTGTGGCTTTGCTTACGGCTCTCGATCACTCCTGCTCGTCTTTGGCTGACAAGTCTAGGGCAGCACTAGTGTGGTCGGTTGATCGTTTTGGTTGGCTGACGCAGAAACAGCCCCTCACTCCCTAAGCACAACCAGCCCATTCCTCTACGAGAGGCTTTCAAGCAGCCATACAGGATGGAGAGGGACAGGCTGTAGCTTCAACTCCGTTATCAGCATCTCAATTTGCAAGCGCCAGTGCATGAGACCTAAAGAATTCTGTGGCTGTGGTTTAAAATTCCTCATTTTCCAAGATTCCTGTGCAGAAACATAGCAGAAACTTGTAGTCTACCTGTGGGTTTTTGCTTGTTTGTTTGTATTTGGGGGGAGGGAGAGGATGTTTTTGAGCAACAAGTCTAGCAGGAGAATTGCCCATCTAGCTTAGTGCCCTTTATCTCCAACCATCACAGTTAGCAGCAGTCTAGTGAAGGATTGGAGAAGCACAGCATGTGGAGTGACTAGCATGTCCCGGATGTCAGCAGCCAACGGCGTTGGGTCTCCTAAGATGCAGGCAGCTTTTGAAACATCACATTTGGAAAGGCATGGACTGGCCTGTGTTACTCTCATTTGTCCGTTCTCTCTCATTCTGCTGCTTTTTTGCCTTGCCTTGCCTTCCTTCCCTGCTCCATACCATGGCATTCATATAAAACCTCCTTTCTTTACACTCTTCATATGGCTGAAAGCACTGGCTTGTATGAACATTTGTGATAAATGTTGACATGCTGTGAAGGTCTACTCACAAAAATTGAGATTTGAAACCATTGAATGCACATGTATCTTGTAACAAGAAAAAAAAGCACATACTTCAGAGAAATTTGAAAAAGTTTTAAAATATCCTGTAGGGATGGCTCAATTTGCCTGATTGACTTTTCAGAGAAAATGTTATGAAGAATAAGATAGCCTTGTATTGTAGCTTTTTAAGAAAAATAATGTCTTAGACATTGTCGAATTTTCAGAGGTATTGAGCATTTGCAATTTCAGTTGACTCTAGTAAGAGTCTGGGGGGACATGTTAGCAGCTCTGAAGCAAGGCTGAGTGAGTCCATCATTATGATTCTGAGACAGAGAGCAACAGTATAAGGAAAACATCTATAAATTAATTAAAATTATATATAAAATTTTAATTCTACAGAATCTGACAAATTGGAAAGGTAGGAATAAGAAATGCTGCTGTAAAATTAGTTTGGGTTCTTTCTGCCTTTTCCCCTAATAGGAAACTTCAGTTCTAATTCCATGGGGTTGTGACATCTCAGCTTCAACTTCTTGCTGATGGGTATCATTCAGCTTGTGTTTCTGACCATAATGGTTAAGGTTGAAAGGATGGAGCAAAGCCTTTGAGGGAAATTACCTTACCAGTTACTACAAAGCAATTTCCAGGAAAGAGCAGTCAGAGAACAGACAACTTGGTCTAAGCTGTTAGTTTTTTTCCTTAAACCCCTATAATTTTAAGAGAGCTCTTAGTATGTGAGATATTTGAAGAAGCAATATTTAAGTCACCAATCAGAGACCCATCTGATAAAAGCAATATTTGCAAGTCTATAAATCTTATCTCATAATTTTGTTTATGTAATTTCCATGCTAGAGTTTATTACAAAGATCCGTAATTCTTACAAGATTTAGACACACACCTTTCAATCAACTTTACAGGAGAATGTTTCCTTTTCAATGGAATGGTACATTTTCTCTACAAAAAAAAGTTAATATTTGTCTTTATCTAAAATTCAAGAGACAATATTTGGCAATTATCTTAGTCCTAAATAGGTGTGATATGTAATATGCCAGTTTTCACACTCCTTTTTCTAAAAAAAAGCCTAGTAGTATTAAAAAATGTTGAAGATCTCCTTCCCAATATCCAGCTTTTCTTCTGGGAAGTAGAATGGAGTAGGATATTGGACTATAAAGAGGATTATTTAAAGTACACATATACACACAGACTCACCATTTACATTTGTACTTGTTTGCATTCAGTTGTTTACCGTTTTTGGGCAGATTTACAATCATTGTTGCATTGCTTTATTCTCACAGAACGTGTAAGATTTACTATGGCTTCATAATTCCAGCATTACAGATGCTGAGTACTGTTGTAAATGTCAAAGGAGGAAATAGTGGGAATTCATCATGTCCTTCACAGGGTCTGAAATCTTACTTGGGTAAGTTTATAGATTTAGGAACAGTGTTACTCATAAAGGGTGAGCCCTAGGGTATGGGAAAATGGCAAACAAGGGATTCCAGTAGGTCTGGTGCTGTCATAGAACTCTGTTGTTGAAAAACAAGATGGGATGCAGCCAGCATAGACATAGAGAGATGGAGTGCCCTTTTTCCCTTGGATTCTACAAAATGCATCATGGCGTTGTGTGTTGTATTTGCATTGTATCATAGAAATAAGGAAAATAACTGTAAGCAACTAACCACAGAAGCATTCCTGAGGTGATGAATTCTCATCCCCCAAGGCCTGTAAATAACAGACTGTCTTTGCAATAGAACTGAAAGAATTTGGAGGCTTGAGGCAGAAATGACTGAGTTGATTACTTGGATTATACTGCTATTGAATCACTATTTCCGACCTTGAATTCTGTTCTATTTCCCCTACTTATATATCTTATTAGCCTTATATATATCTTTATGCATGTAACTTGATTTAATTCGCATGGAAATATGTATACATATATGTTTACACATGCATATATAATAGACACATGTAGAAATTATATCCACATATTTTATTATGTTATGAAGAAATTCAACAGACTGCATTGTTACTTTACAAAGGCACAGGTAACAACCTGAAACTTATGGGCTTCCTAAGCTATCTAATACCTCTTAATTTATTGTGTATTCCCAATCTCAGAAGGAAATTCTAATATAATACATAATTGATTTCACTAACAAAAGAAGAGTGATAGTAATGGTAGCTAGGAGTACTTGTTAAGAGGAAAGTTTGATGAAAACAAAAAACACTAGTTACTAAATCCAGTAAATAAAAACTGATCCTAGCACATTAAGAATTGACTGACATATTTATTTGTACCGATTTAGGGATTTTTTTACTAAATATAGTTTCTATTTACTGTTTTTAGTGTATTGAAAACCTCTAATCACCTTTCAAGTATATAAAAAAAAATTAACTTTTCTGTGCTATTTTCTGGTTTATTTTAATACTGGTATTATCATTTGGGGAGGCTGACATACCATACCTCAAAAGTGGCTGTATTTCAGTGGCAGTTAAAATGATCCCTCTGCCATTATTATTTCCCCATAGAGCTGTTTTCAAACCCAGCAAGTGGATACCTAGAAGTGTGATTTGGAGTCCTTAGTGAAAATAAACCACATAAATGCAAAGTAAAGATATTTTCATAGAATATATTGTTGAGATAGAGCTACTTGAATTACAAAACCTTTCCTCCACTATTTAATCTGACCCAGAACAAAAACTTCACGGTCTACTCTAGTTGGCTTTCTTGATTGCTATGCAGTTTTATTTGGGAACTGAAGCTTAATCTAATTAAAAATATTATTTTAAAACCTGTACTAAAAGTTGTGGTTTTGCTTCTGTGTATGAGCTTTGATCCAAAGGTAAATAGAAGTCATAAAACAGGATATAAAAGAATCTCTAAACTGTCTGTTGTTTAAGCCCATAGAAGGCAAAAGGAGAGTACAGAATAAGATCTTTAAGAATAGATTTTCCTGTTTCTTTTTGTACTGAGTTTTGAGTTACAATTTTCTGTACATATATTTTGTTTGACTCATAAATATTAGTTACAACAGAAGCCATGTATTTCACAATACACACTAGATATTTTAATTAGAAGTGGTCTATGGAAAACTCTTATTGCATTGTCAACTTAAGGATTACAAAAGTAAGTTGTTTATGATTAAGGGAAAATAAATTATATATTTGGATACAGATGGAAAATGCTCTTTCCACATTTCATTGATGGTCACATCAACAGTTCTCAGGATGGATCCACTGGATTCAGTGTAATGATAGTATGCTAATAAAATGTCAGGTGTAGTCCTTAGAAACCCAGAATAGTCCTGTGTTTTTCAGGACATATGGTGAATTGTAGCAAATTTTTAATCTAGTTTCCAGATTTCATAATAATAATTTTTGTTTTCCAGTGAAACATTTTGGAATTTGCACTATGCTTCTAATGGCTGCAGAGGATCTAGGAGGACTTAAGAAAACAGATTGAAGTTTAAAATGTTTCCAATTTAATTATAAATGTAGTTTGGTTTTACTTGTATCAGGTTATCATATATTCCAGTATGTAGTTAAATTTGAAAATGCTGAATTAGCTAGTAAAAACAAAGCACAAAAATCAGAGTTTCCATGTTAGTTTTATCATATTTATTTTCTAACACATTGCTTGTATTTGCCACTGCCTTAGTTTAAAGACATCTGGTATGCTGAGTCAAAATAAGGAGAACTGAAATATAATGGAAAACAAAAGTCCAAATCCTGGGTTTTGGAAAGCTTACATGGTTAAACAAAGATTGGGGGAAGAAAAGAATAGGTCTTTGGCCACCTCACATCATCATATCCATTTGCTTTGTGGTAATAGATCCTTTTTTCTTGCATCTCCAGGGGCATGCAGGAACACAGACACACCAGCCCTTCTGCTGGCAGGCATCTCTAACAGTGTCCTCTATCAAGCAGAACTATGCCTAATTCATGGCTATGCTCTCATCTTCTGTGATTCCCCTTGAATACTGTGTCTGTGCTGACACTTCATTTATATGACTCCTACTGACTTGAGCAGTGTTTGTTGCTTAGAATGGCAGAATTGTGTGGGTTGGCAAAGACCTCAAAGACCATCAAGACCAACTGTTAACCCAGGGGTGCTGAATCATGAGTGCCATGCATGACATGGCAGTTTTAATGACCACAAGAGAAGAAATATGTATACTTAATAACTCAAAAGGGCAATCTTTGCATCAATATAGTGCTCACAAAAAGTTCTCACCTGAGTAGAGTTTTTATCGGTATGATATATTGAAGTATATTGGCACTTGCACTGCCAGCAGTGGAAGGTTGCACCAATCAACCATGAAAGACAGTCTTTGAAAATGTACTGACAAACTTATGATTCTCAAAGCTATTTATCTGATATAGAAATGAACAACAGGATCAATGTTTAATATAGAACAAATTCAATGGCATTGCTGACTACTGCATGCCTACCTCCATAACTTTCCTAAGGATATGCTTCAGAATTCCTAAATCTTTCTAGTACTACAATTGCAGTCCATTCAAACATGTATGAGCTTCTACACTATTTTCAGATACTTTTAAATTAGACTACCCATAAAAAAAGCCCACCATTCTCCAAAGCTCTATCCATATATTTTTACTACACTCAAATCTAGCCCATCAACTAGCTCCTGTAATTTTTCTGAATTTATTCAGCCTCCTCTGCATTTCTGGGCTCCCTTCCCAAATTCTCTTCCCACTCCACAAGTATCACTGGAGAAGTCCCAATAACATAAAGCCTGCAGTAAAATATATATAAAGTTCTCTTCAGTTTCCATGTAATTTGTAAAAGTCCTATTTTGGTCCAAAGTAATAATCATGTAGGGGTATTATGCTAGGAAACAAAATATCCTCCCAGGTTTACAGTCACAGGTTAGACTAACTAACTTTGTCAGGATGTTCTTTGGATTTTATATCATCTCCAAGAAAGAAAGATTGGAAAAGTAGTTTTTCATATTTCCTTTAATTCTGCAGTATATTGTGCCTGTTTTCCGGATTATTGCTTGGTAACCAAAATAATACCCATTCATCCCAAGGAAGAAAACTTCAAACCACATTATTAAAAAAAGTTCAAAATTCTTATACAGATATTATATAGATATAATTATATTATACAGATTCTTATATAGATATTCTTATACTTACTTGTGTATAAGCAAACAATATAGAATCAGATAATTAAATTTCCATTTTTCATTTCCAACAGTTGATATATTTTGGGAATCCAAGATATATATTCTTGCTTTTTCAAGCTCTAATGTGTACAGTTAAACTGTCCATGTGACGTGGTAAGAGAATTTTTACATATCTAATATTACTCCTGTGTCCTTTTCTAATATCATCATTCTGGGATGACCACAACTGATTTGTTGGGACTCTGGATTCTACATAATATTGTAGAATAGTAAAATAATTAAACAGAAAAAAAAATCACATATGGTAGGCCTAGATTTGTAGGGATACTGTTACATGGGTTTTTTTCCATTGACTTTGTGTATTCCAATGAAGTCAGGAGAGTTTGCTGTGTATCTGAGTTGTGAAAAGTTCTATTCCAAATTGCTCCCTTTGGGGCCTCCTGTATTTGTCACCTCTTTGAAAGCCATTGACAGCTGATTTAACACAAATCTTAGAGTCAGAGTGTGCCACAGATACCAACTAAGGAAAGAATCTGCTCATCAGAACCACTGTAATTATTAAGAAAACAGGAGTTGTCTCCTGGAATTTACAATAAATCTGAGGTAACTATATGGAAAATGGATAGCTTATTTCAGAATCTTGTAAGCAATACAGTGAGCATTAAATCATCACATCAGAAAACACAACTGTATTGCAAATTTTGGGTGTCTTCTGAAGAAAGCTTTTTTCATTCTTACAGGTTTTAATATTAATATTAGTACACAGTGTCCTGTAAGTAAACATCCTCTGGCCAAACTGATGTGGATGTGTTTATTTTATCAACTGTTTCTCCTCATCTGATTCCTCCATGCTTCATGTGTACAAAGTTGATTTGCACTATCTCTTTTGTATCATACCTTTTTTGTGCTTTTAATTCACAGATTGCTCTGGGCAAGGTTCCTATTCTTTGTCTGGCACACTTGGATGATTGAGCACTTTTTAGAAGTTGTATCTTTGATTTTTCCTCTTTTCCCATTTCTTATCAGTATTACAAATATGCCCATTATCTACTTGAATATCCGCATTTTACAACCTTAGTGTCTTTTTTTTCTTACCTGACAATACTACTTTTTTAATTCCATTTCTATTGATGGCTCAATTAATGTTCCTAACAGTGTTTCTATTTCACACTGCTTGGTGGCTTTAAGTCTTTCCACTCAAAGCTTCTTACTTTTCAATTGAGAAGTATGCTTTTGAAAAAGAGTGATCATCCATTCAGTTATAACCTTATTGAAATATTTACCAGTAGATTATTTTAGAGCTTTTCTCCACCAAACTGAAGAGAAAATTTGTCATCGACTTGTAACAGAACAGACCAGATTGATGCTAAAAAGCAAAATACTCATTTCAATACAGAGGAGTTTATTGAAGATGTGACAGCTCTACAAAACTGTTTATACCTTGCATGGGACTGAATTGATGAAGCTGAAAAGCTGTAAAAGTTGAACTCCACCAGATTCTTTTTGCCAGTACCCTAAAATGGTATTAGAGTGAGGTGGCTAAGTTATTGACACTCTCAAAAACCTTACAAGCTTTGGTCCATTTCTGCTCACTCTCTTACAAGGTTAGTTAAGTGAGTTGACAAAAACAATGTTTCAGACAATAAGATAATATCAGGTTTTATTATAGTTTTCAAAACCTTTTCTAATTCATTATTCATTTATAAAGATGGCAGGAGAAGACTACAGTTGCAAGATGATCAAAAATCTAAAGCTTAAAGTAAAATTTTAAAGCTTAAAGTAAATAATATCAAAATTTTAGAAGACAATGAGTCAACAGTTTAGTAACCAATATTTTTTTTTTTTTTTTTTTTTTTTTTTTTTTTTTTTTTTAAGTGATTTAGTCTGGAATTTGGCAGAAACACATGAGAAGCCCTGAGAGTTTAAAGTTTCTGGCTGATCTCTAAATCTAAAACAGCTGAGCAGATTTAAATATTTTGTGTAAACAAATTTGCATCCAGGCTGCTAATCTGCATGCCAGCTTTCAGCTTGACATTTTCTGAAATGATGGAAAAATGCTAAGCCCTTAATACTAAATGGAGTTCATAATGGAAATGCTGACAGACCCTTAATTACCTGTATTGTGATTCTGCTGAAAGCTTCTTTATCTGTCTAATCTTTCACAATGCAGTTAAATATATAAATTCTTGAAAGGATGAAAAAAAGGAAATTTGTGTTGGAAATGCTGAACTGTAACAATGCTATGTTTTCTTCCAGACATCCACTTATGGAGGCATCAATGACAAAAAAAATATTTGAAGGAAAATGTAGTATTATCTGTGCAAATGTAAAGGCAGCCAGTGATGCTTAAAAGTTTAACTTATCCTCTGTTTTTCAATTTTTTTGAGTCACCTTTCTGTCAAAGTATGACTAAGCAGATACAATCAACCATTTTAATATGATAAAGAGGTTTCATAATAGAAGAAATTTCTTATTGACTTGATATGGCAAAAAAATCACAACCAACAAAAAACCCCCAAACTATTGTTCCACTGCCCTAATACCGTGTACTTGTGCTTAACTCTTCTGCACTGAATGGAGGAGAAAGTAGAGGATAATATGAGAGAAGGGTCATTTTCTGAACTTTAATTTACAGATTCTGTAATGTAGAAACTCCACTATCTTCTGACTTTAGAACAGAGTCTTTAAGATTCTCTGGAAAAGTTTTTTTTCAATTTTTTCTTTTCATTCCCCCCATGAAAATCTTCCCCTGTTTGTCCAGGCTATAACCACCAGAAAAGCTAGACAATATTTGCTCTTCAGAGATTGCTTAGGGTGAATGACTCAGACATACCAGCCTTGCTCTGGCTCCACACAATCTCTGTGCCCCAGCCAGGGCACACAGCTGTGCCTGTAGAACATCTTTCACACATGACAGTGGTCCTGCAAGGAAACAGAACAACCTCTAGCATTTTTCCCTTTGTGGTTTGCTGGGTGAATGAAATCTATTTCTCCAAGGTTCCCACAGCAATGACTGACAAAGCTCAAAGAAAATATACTGAATGAAAATGAGAAACAGAAACATACCGCTCTGATACCTTCTTTCCAGACTGCCGCCTTCTCCAAAAAGAGACCTGGAATTTTAATTTTTGCTTATGAAAAAACTACTTCAGTTCCAAGATCAGCTATATGCCCATCTCTGTGTCTTCTTTAATATCATTCTGTGTTTCTTGACATAAACAGATTAGAACTCCAGGCAGTGCTCAGGACAGGGGTGCATCTGTGTTTTCCATAGGGGGTAGGTTTCACTCTGTCTTTCTCTTCCTGATTGTGTAAGTGCCATGGAACATGAAGTCAATAATTTCAAAGAAATTTCAGTGATGTGTCTGAAGGTCAAAACTCGGCGTTCCACGTGCAGTATGATGCAGGTATCATTTAGTTATATTTTCCTATATGCATATTAATCTCTAAAACTTGCCTACTTCTGCGTTTGCATGCCTATTGATTTTGTGAGGACATTCGGGAGTACCTTGGCATTGGTGCATCATTTGATTACCCAAAAGATCTTAATTTCTCCAGTCTTGCAAATTTCCCAGCTTACTCCTTACTCTCTTGGGGATAGAGATGTGCGGAAAACTGATCCCATCACAAACCTGAAAGTGGCAACCCCCCTTTTGATTCATTATCTAAACAAGTGATCACCACCTAGTCTGTTGTCTTATATTTTAACATCTTTAGCTTTATAAAAGAATCTTTCCATCTGTCCTGTGGTAAATTATTTTTAATAGCTTTTGGTGATGAGACTTGTCAAGACATTTTTGCATGTTAACACTGACTGAACTTAAAAGGATTAGTTTTTCTGATTAATGAACCTATACCCAGAATTCCCTTCTCCAGTGTGACATCCTTAACCAAAGACCAAAAACCACAGGAGAAGAACTGCCTGTATATGTTGCTTTCTCTGACACACAGAAGAACCATGCATATTTTCTAAATCAGGGAACTTTTCATAGTAGTTTTGAGCTACAATGAGACTGTTTAGAACTTAAATAGCTGACTTAAAAATATATATTACTGGAGTTGCAGGAAATGGTGCTGTTTCTGTTGGAAGCACTTTCTGGAATTTGAACTCAACTACTATTCCTGGAAAAATGTTAGAGACACTGAGCTCTTGCAGTTATCGTGTTTCAATGAGCTGTTGCTGGTGTGTCTGGTCCTGAAAGATTGCATGGTATTTTTCACAGAAGATTGTTATTAGCCTTCATCTGCTGGCTGAATTCCAATTTGGATAATTACAGTCTGCAATCTAAATTCTCTAAGAAGAGTGTGTTAAATAACTTCTACACTTCCTTTTCTAATCTTCTGAGGGGCATTTCTGAAAATTATTAAACAATAGATCTATTTAATCTAAAAGGCAGCTGCTTCTAAATGCTAGGGGAAAGTAACTGTTTTAGAAGGTGTGTTGACTACTCAGTGCTCAGTGATAAATTACATGGCAGCGTTGGGGTAGGAAATGCTCCTTAGTACTGTACAAAAAAATAAGGAAACTACCTCCTTAACAACATTCCTGCAATTTAATTAAGAGTTAATGGAAACATTTTAGCTAAACAATACAATATGCACTTCCAAGATGAGGAGTATGAGCCTGGAGAAATCTACATAGAAAGTTTTGGAAAAGTTACAAGTTTTTGAAGGTTGAAATAAAGATTTCTTATTCAAGATGAAGGATTAATACATACAACTGTAGTACATAGGAGAATATAGAAAAGTACAAAGCTGTGAAAAGCTTTGGACTCCCTCAGATATGAAAAAAATCAAAGGGAGAAAATGGGTCAGTTGGACCAGTCATGAAGTCAAGTCCCAGATTTGAAATAAATGGATGAAGAGGAAACATTTCAGATGTAGTTGAGTACAACATTTTCCTAAGTACATACTACTTCAGTTGTTTGTTTCAATGTGAGAAAAGAAGGGAATTCAATATTAATCACAGTTGCTCAATATGTTTTCGAACACGTGTAATTATTAGACTAGTTTAAGGATAATTTGTTAAAAGACTCAGCTCATTGGTCCATCAAAAGTGGTGTTTGCTTCTCCCTCTTGGCCTCATGGAAAATACCATAAGAAAGAGATAGGAAGCAAAGAGATGCCACAGCAATGTCTTAACTCAAAAGGTGTTCTTATATTCACTATCCATCTTTTCTTGGGGCCTGTTAAACTAGAAGAAACCCTCTCCTGTACCATTTCTTCCAACCTTGTTTATCTCCCACAGAATACCCTCTATCAAGCCCAAAGATTTTTGCTCTCCATGAAGAAAAGATGGCAGTGTCAACATTTTTGCTCATGATCGTTCCACCTTGGATTTTGAAATCTCTGTACGGGTTCACCATAAAACTTTTTGGGGGAGAGGGTTTACAGGGAACAATACCGTATACTTAATGCAACTGCATAATAATTCTATGACTTCTGGTGCTGTTTGGCATTATTTTAGTTCAAGAAAAAAAATCATACCCACTCATATATGCTTAAACTATGTCTAAGCTCAGTCCAATCTGTTTAAAAAAGCACAATAGCAAGACCATTTTACATAATGTTATGTGCAAATTAGGTATTCACAGGGTTGATGCATGTCTGGATTGAATGGAAGCAGAGGTTGTTTATAGCTCTTTGAGAAACCATTTAAATCTGCTTCTAAGAAAACTCTGTTATTACAGTGCAGATGGTTGAGTTGATTGCAATCTTGAAGATTGAGGATATCTCCATTTCTCTGATGTTACAGAAACACAGAGAACTTTTTGGCCTGATTGTCACTATGACTTACTGTTGCCAAAAACTGCATTAACTGCTGTTTTGGAGTTTCCTTAGTACAGAATTCTCATTAGCTTAGTTTCTTGTATGAATACAAAATTAGTAAATATGAGTGTAATACAATATGCACAGCAAGTAGCAGCATTCTTAAGATAATGATCAGGAGAAAAATGGAATGAGTTAATTTCTCTGTTAAACAACTTCATTTTCTGTTGGTTAGTGAAACTTCAGGTACTTTGGTGTGCAATTTAACACTACATTGCCAAAAGGATTCAGTATATATATTGCATTCAAAATGCACTTTGAAGTCTGTTCTGTATAGTTGTGTAAGAAATTGGCTTCAAGGGAATTGCTACTATCCTTTGCTAGAGAAAAAACAAAAATAAAATCTTGAAGTTAGTGGGTCAAATATCATCTGCTTTAATTATTTTAAACAGATGGAAATCATGAATAATTATTCATAAAAGCCTTTTTATATGCTTTTTCAAGGGGTATTGCAAGATTTTTTTCCAGTTACATAAATAGCAAGTGAAAAAGAGCAAGTAATATCACCTCATATCTGCACATTACGAAACAGCAATAAACAGTTTGTTTTATAAATGCTCTGAGAAGTTGCATGGGTCCAAATCCAGTACAGATAGCACAAAAAAATTCTAATGTTTGAGATCAAATTTGATTTATTTACAATCTTCTAATTATTTCTTCATTTTTATCATTGGGTTACACTAATGCATGCTGTTAAGAGGGCAACTGGGAATTAGTTTCTGGGAATTAGATTTTTCACTAGGAGAAGAAAACATAACGCTTTTCCACTTGATTTCTACCAGCTTCAATGAGATTTATTGTACACTTTACTAATGTTTCAGTATTTGGGCTATGAGTCTGTTACTGGACAGTCTGAGAATGAAACTGTGCAATATTTTCAAAATTGACAGAGTAACAGTTCATTCATACATGAAAGAGATTTTTCTCCTGATGATTACCCCACTTTCATAATTGTATTACATTTCAATTTGCATTTATATATGGGTTATTTCTGATTCTGTGCTTACTAACATACCATATTTTTGCATCTAAAATCAAACATTTTTCTGCTGAGTAGTGGGGTGAATAATCTTATATAAATTGCTGAAACAATTAAAAATTAAAACCACAGACAAGCAACTGAATGACCATGGTTATTTAGAACCATGCCTCTGCTCAGTGTCCCACCCTTCTGAGCTTGCTGACTATCCATACCTGCTTCTGAAAATTTCTCCATGTCCATTCTTACAATTCAGGGTATGCCATGTTATAAACAAACTTACACAGTTACAATTGCTGAAATAATTTACTTCTTATAGTCCTTCAGCATATTTCAGCTAAGAGGCAGCAGGTTCTTGAGTTGCTGGTACACAACTACACAACTACAAAATAGACATATGGGAATGTCTGTTTCCTCTTGCACTCACTTATGATTGTGAACTAAGTCCTCTGCTGTAGCATACCTTTCTTCTTTTTTTAAAATTTCTGGCAGTTCTTAAAAAAAAGAGTTTGAATTTCAGAAAATGGAAGAAAAAAGAGAGGATTCCTCAAGTGCTTCTCATTCTAAAGATTTCAAAGACTAAAATAAAAATTTGAGAAAATAAGTTCTATATTTGCAAAAATAATAAACAAAAGTAATTGTTTCTTGTTTCTGCACTTTAATAAGAATGCACTGCACATTGCTAGTTAACTGCAACTAAATTACAAATTATAGTTTCGCGTTTGATATATTACTTTTTCTTCCCAAGACAATTCAACACCTGTGTATCAAAACTGCTTAGGCAATCTCACCAAAAATAATTTTTTGTTACTGTTTGCATTATAAACATTGTGGTAGGTTTTTGATTGGTTGGTTGTTCTTCTTCTATTTGAGAAGTGATCTAGGAGTTATTTTTGTCTGATCATAATTACAAGATTTCACAAACAATGGATGATTTTCCCTGTTGGGAGTGAGAAAGAAGAAAAAAAGACCCAAACAATCCTTGTGAGAGCATTTAGGGCAACATGTTCTGGCCTGCTCTATAGAGACAGTTAAAGGGCAATTCGAATTTCAGTTTGTTGTACACTTTGTGGTCCTTTGGGTTAAGAGTTGCTACTTCTATGTAAGTGTTACTTCAATAGGAAGCAATTAAATTCATTTAGGCATCTTCCTATTGTTTTCTCTGCTCAGCTGGGAGGTTTATCTGCCAGTGAGCCAGCCTATCTGCTCACCTGTACAGAGCAGGCAGACCTGCAGGGAGCACTGGATGCTCCTCCACAGAGCACAAAGCAGCCATGCAGAGTGGAGCATCCTCTGTGCTAACTAGGCCGTTTCCCAACGTATTATAATAATTTCACACCACATTATACTGTGAGTCTTAAATGATTGAATGTCTCCTTTGAACATTCAAAGGTTTCGTACTCTACTAGCTCACTGTTATCACTTTTTACATTGCCTTGTGGCAAATTAATTGAATATACTGTAAGAAAAGGAAGATCATCGGTATCTTATTTGCATACAAACATCATATTATTTTCAAATTATCTTCCTTAAGGTTCTTATTTTCCTAGGATGTTTTCTTCTGCCTGTATGAAGTTTGCTCATTCTATATGCATTCTTGTATTAGTGTCTTTTGCATAACATAACAGATTTTCCTTTCCACCTTTATTGTCTCCCTGAATATAAGGGCTAAATTACATAATGGTAAGTACATCAGCAATACTTCACAATTAAGTTTTACTGACTTATAACAAGCTAGTCAGAAAATTTAAGACAAAAGTGATACAAATTTTTTTTTAAAAATCAACTCTTCACTTTCTCACTGCATAAGAAATGCTTGGATGTCTTGAATATTCCTATCATTGTCACTTTGCCTAAAACTTACAGAAAATTTCTCAGGATCATAATGCCTTAGGCAGCAGCCCCTATGCTTTCCCCTCCCACAGAAAAGAAGAAAAGGCTTCCTTAGCCTGCAGTCTTCATGGGTGTCTTTGGCTCATGCCAGTAATTGTATTGATTTTGTGTTGTATGAAAAATTTGCACTTTGAAGGACACATACTTTGAGGGATAAGGGAATGGGAGGTGATTTTTCTAAGAAGAACATAATGAAAGCAAGTTAATCTATGTACAGTTACAAGTGCTTTCACTGCTGACAATGTCTGAACTGCAGACATGCTGAGATGTAATGGGGAATCACAGCTTCAGGGAGCCATCTGTAGATCTCGATGCAAAATCATTCAACCCAGCAAAGTTAAAGAAGAAGCAGATCTATTTGAGTTTTTTTTTTTTTTTTCCTTCAGCTGGGAAGACTTTCTAAGGAAAATTATAGGAGAATTAATAGATTTCAACTCTACCTTGTTTCTTCTTTGTCTTGACCAAACTCCTTTAGGCAATGATCTGATTTTCATGCAGTACATAATATTAACATTGTATCTCTCATCAAGAAAATGTTAATGTTATTCCTGAAAGGACATTTTCATTGCAGCTTTTGAAACATAGGTAATATGTAATTATGACATTCCTTAACTTATATATTCTGGAGTTCACTACCTGAAAAAAACCTCAGGTGTTTTTAGTATTTCTAAAGGGAAGTGTCAGAATGTTACTGTGTTAAGGACTGAAAAAGGTTAAAAGTTTCTTTGAAGCAGAATTCTGTCCATTGATTCCTATTTCTACATGACAGATTAGCAAGGACCTAAAGTATGTACAGAATGAAATTAAATACTGTCTCTCTGCTTTTCAGCCTTCTAGTTTGGAGTCAGAATTTTCTGCCAGGTAAGTATGCAGTCAAGTTTCCTGCATTTGGGGAAATCGCAGGGGTCAGCACACCCGGAGTGCCAAGGATGAGCCTTGCCCTGGGAAAACCACCTGCCTGATCATGGTGTTTCCCCTACAGAAAAGAATGTAAACAAAATAGATAACTACAGAAAAACATTGCTATGTTTACATGAAAGTGTGTGAGAAAATTTTGACTCCAAACTAGAAGGCTGAAAAGCAGGGTGACAAAATACCTTTATAATGAAACTGTTATTTGCCTCATATTTCTACATATGATAAGAGCTTTTTTCTGAGCTCTTATATAATTAAATAAATCTTATATAATTAAATAAAAGTTCCCATGGCAAGTCTTTAAACAAAGTATCTCACAAAGATTGCCACACTGTTTCTGGATTTCATGGAGTTCTTTTCACTGTCAAGTACTGAACCAGTCACTGTGCTTAGCATTGCAAAGTTCATTGGGCCTGTCGCTGACTTCACAGGCTTTCAGATCCATAGCAAGACAGACATCACAGATATGAATAAAGGATCATATATAAGTCCATCACTAATTGCTTAAAACTATAAAAGACAAAGATATTTCCTTTTCATTGTTAAAAAGTAATTAAAATGTATGATCATATAATCATGGTTTGATGTTCAAAATAAACCACAAACTATGTTTGAAGTCATGGAAAGGAAAAGATGTCTAGGGGAGAAAGTGGCACCAGGGCAGATTATCTGCCTGGTGATTTGGTTATTTTTATTCCAAAATGCAAGTTCTCTTTACCACTGATTAGGAATAGCGTGTTTAAAATCTGCACTTCGTGTGCTGTCAGCTAAATATTGTCACTGTTTAGACATGTGAGTAAAAAAACATTATCTTTTACAGGATACTGGTTTACTGGTTTTCTAATAATCTCTGGCACTTCACTTTCTTTAAGGATTTTAAAAATAAGGCTGCTTAGATACAAAAAAAAAAAAAAAAGTGATAGTCATTTCTAGTTTGTGAATGTTGTAGTGTGCTTTAAAAACTTTAGAGCTGATTATGAGGGTTTTATTTGTTCTTGTTTTTCCAGTCACTTTCAATACATTATCTCTCACCTAAATTTATACTATTAGTGGGATGTAACATGTTTGGTGGTAATTAAGATTCAGGTCCAATTTTCTTAGTGATCTTTCCTCATTGTACTCTCTATTTCAATGTGGTTTATTAAAACTGAGATTATTTTTTAGATTCACTCTTTTTCCTAGTAGGAATTGCCTTACCTTACCCATTTCTAATTGAATTTACTCGTATGCCAAAAGTGGATTTCTCCATTTCAGAATAACAGCCTTACTTTCAAATACTGAGAAAGCAGCAGTGACACAAAGATTCTGTTGTGAGAAATCCTGGTCCAAAAGACCTCTAAGATAATATGAAGTGTTAATAAAATACAAATGCAGTATATGCAATGCAGAACTGATATGAAGAAAAAAAGAATAGGAAAAATATTTGAAGAAAAAAAGAATAGGAAAAATATTTCCAGAAAACATTGTAAAGGCATCTGATCCAGAACAGATTGCTTAGACATAGTCTGTTATGCTGTAAGAGTGTTTTTGACTTTTAAAACTCTCTCAAGCATTGTATTTTTATTATCTTCTATCATACAGTTTATTAACAGTTGTTATTTCATCAGTACAATAAGTCCATCAAAATCTTCAGTCATTAGCAGTGCCATGCATTAAATTCACATCTGTTTCAATGGACATTTGAAGTCTTTTTTTGATCTGATCAGTAGTTATAGAGAAAAGAGCATGGTCAACTCAGGACAAACAAACAAACAAACAACAGAGACGAAGAGATGCTTTGAAATTGAACACATACATTGACTTTTAATTGAACACAATATTGGCTTTTAATATAAAATACCTTTGTTACTACAGAATATCTGATAGATAAACAGTGCATCAAAATGAAAGGAGAAAAGGAAAATACCTAAAGTGTTAGTCTAATGTGTGAATGGAAGTAAGATGGCACAAAGTACAAGTGATTTGAACAGCGAGCGTACCAGATCCTTTAAGATCTTGATTGAAAGTTTGGTTTCCTTTTTGTTTTTCAGTCTGAGTTTCTTTCAACTCTTCTCAAATTCTGTTCACACCTTTTTTTCAATGCACTTAATCCTTTTTGTCCCATTCTTTAAAGCACTTTTAATTCTGCAGTGTCATCTCTGGTACAGGCTGGGCACTACTGTCGGCAGTTTTCTAGATACTACTGCACCATTAATATTATGTAATGACATTTTTTAATGATCTGTCTTACACACTGATATACCATCTTATGCTTTACTATCTGGCAATGCTATAATCTTTAATGCATATTTCCTTATTATACCAATGTCATAAGGGAATACTATTTACCTGTTACCTTGCCTGCAGATAGAAAATCTTTCTGCAAGTCAGTTATGGGCGAGATTTGTTCAGGGTATTTAGGTACCTAATGATCCAGGCAAGTTCCTAGTGGAACTGACAGAAGCCTAAATGTGTAAGACCCATTATTTCAATAGGTATTAGGTACTACATTCTTCAAAGTCATTCTGTGCCCTATCTGGAAAATGCCTTTTAAAAATCTTAAAGAATTTTAAAAATGTCCCAAGTGACTTCCCAAAGTTACAGAAGTCTTTCATCAAGTAGAAAGCTGAAGCCATATCTCATGTTAACCTCTGTTAACAGTGATCCATTGTGGGAACTGAGTTAGCTGAGATGGAAAATATCTTAGCCCAGGCAGCTTATGCAGAAACCATAAACGTGAGACTATGGGAGGTGGGATATGGAAACTAGGATGCTAATGGCATAATTCTAAAATAGGTCATGTCTCTGGTTCTTGTTCTCTGTTGGTTCGAGACCTTTGACATACAAAGTCATGTCCATATCCCACGTTTGGGATTGGACCCTTGCCCCCAAACAACCTTATATATTGTTCAGTTAGCCCCTGGGTCTTTGCATGTTGCCCCTCCAACCATGCAGTTTCTGTGTTTGTTATTTTACCACCATTGAAGTTTATTTTTCAGTCAACTCCATTGTTCCTGTGCCTTTGTATTTTGCCACGCTCCACCCAGCCTGACCGAGTCCAGAACCACAGTGCTGACTGTGATAATCTGTGATAAATCTCTCCTTTTCTATGAGCATAAGCATAAAATACTAACCACGTTGTTACTAGGTATAAAGGAACAATGTCCAGGGGGGTTTTTACATTATTGTAAATTGCTATTTTTTTCTAATAAGATGTTAGGTTTTATGCCACTTTTCAGTACTGATCTGCCTTCCATATTAAATTATCAGCCTAGTGCAATAATTCATGAAATGGAAGTGACAGAAGTCTTTAATTACCAGGTGTTACTTTCTCTGACAAACATTAAAATTTGAGTGGACACAAACTGATATACAGTCAAAGCCATAGGAAAAGGACACATATACAATGAATGCATGTGAGAATTATTAGTGTTAACTAAAATATACAACTGTACTTCCATAACATATGTTCAGGATCTGGTAAATTAGACTAGTAAAAAAAGAAATTAAAACAGGTTTTTTTAACATGCACTAGGAAGGATTTCTTTTTGGGATGTTTCTTTGCTACAATTTCTCCAAACCTGGTACATGTCTGGCAGTTGGTGAACTGAAAGCACTGCACCATCTCATTGTTTCTTTGTGCTCCCCAGTCTGCATGTTACTGTGCTGTCTAGTCTGCATGCACTTGCAATGTCCTGCATTTTGTTTAGTCTTCAGTCTTCTCAAACTGAAATTGGTGTCTTTCCTGTCTCAAACTGAAATTGGTGTCTCTCCTGTCTCAGCGTAGTGTGAAGCAGCGCAATATACACCTTGTATATGTCAATATTTTAGAAACATTGTCACAAAATAATGGCTGAAACTATGCATGTATTTGATTCAGTGGGTCTAATTATTGACTGCTTGTTGCTTTTGAGAGGCAGAGTTGTTATAAAATACAACCAAATCATAATTTTGCATTTCCAATGATAATAGCAATTTATGTCCATTTTCAAAGACATTAATGGCAAAAGGACATTCACAGAGATGAAAGATCAAACCTCTTCTCTGTGGGATTCTTGGCCTGTAAATAAACCGGACTTCAAAAATTTTTAATCTCTTAAGCATGTTTCAGTAAACTGATTAAAGATTATTCAAAACATATGTAACAATAACCTAATTATCTTCAAAGTTAGTTTAGTTTTTGTTGGAATTGATTAATTATATTGAAGTCTAAAATGGAAAATATGTCTCTTGAATGTCACAAACAACTTCATACTTTAACTGGAACTTTTAAATATCTAAATATTAAAATTAATTAAATTAATATTAAATATTTTAATTATTAAATCAATTATTAAATCAATTAATTAATAATTATTAATGAATAAAAAATGGTGGCTTCTTGAAAGTTTTTATTTTTAAGCATGAATTTTTAACAATGAATTGTCACATTATATGCTAGATATGCAATAAAAATATGCCTATTTAATAAAAGTGGAACACATCTTTGCAAAACATTAATGGTAATTTTGACATATACACACCAAACTTCCATCCCTGGATTGCAGAAAAATGCAATTAGCTACACAATGTGCTGAAACATGCAGAAATCTCAGAAAAAAAAAAAAAAAAAGGCCAAACTCTCTTTACCATCTCGGTATCCTTTCTAACAGGATTGTAAAGAGGCCAACCACACAGCCAGTATGGAATTAACTCTTGTAATAAAGTACATACCAAAGTATTTATTAATAATATGCTTCCCCACTACATTGTTATTGTTTAGTCATGTCTGTAAGATGCTAATTATTTTTTTAGCTCTATTCTTACTTTGTTCTTATAAAAATTTTGCAGTGATAAAAGAGGTTACAAGGTTGTAGAAAATCAGACCAGATGCAAAGTAATGAAGACTTGGGTTCTGGTATTTGTTTTGTACTTTTGCATAGTGGTGTCTCAGGTGTATGTAAATATTCTATTTTGACAAGTATTTGCTATATCCATTATGAGTTCAAATTAATATAAACTTTAAATTATCTCTTTTTCCCCTGAAATTTGGACGGTTTTGTCCATATTTGCTATAGTTGTATTGGCCAACAGCTATAACTAATACTGAAGGCAGGGAATTCTACTTATGATTTTATAACCATCTTTTGGTTTGGTGAATAACTCATGAGACACCGAAAGAAAATTTATGTAGGTGGTTATTAGTCCTTAATCCAAGGAGATTTTCTGGCTTGTATTCTTGATCTTCATTGATGTCCAAATGTATATTTCTTTTGTTTCCCCCCCCACCCCCCATATTTTTTGTCAAATCGCAATAGAGTAACTACAAATGAAGGACTGGAGAATGCCCAAAAATCACAGTCTGGTGTTTAGGAAAAAAAAAAATAAATAAAAAAAAAATCACAGAATCATAAAGGTTATAGAAGACCTTCAAGATCACCAAATTCATCTAGTCCATCTAGTCCAGCACCATCATAATAACCCCTAAGCCATATCCACAAGTGACACATCCAGACCCCTCCTGAGCACTTCCAGAGACACTGATTCCACACCACTTCCCTGGGCAACTTCTTCCAGTGCCTAACTACTAATTCAGTGATTTTTTTTTTTTTTTTTTTTCCTGACAACTAATCTGAACCTCCCCTGGTACAACTTAAGGTCCTTTCCTCTCCCTCTTTCACTTCAGACATGCCAGAAGAGGGCACACCCCTAATTCCATACAGCCTGCTTTCAGGTTGTTGTACAGAGCAATGAGGTGTCCCTAGCCTCGTACTCTCCAGACAAAACTATTCTAATTTCCTCAGCCACTCCTGCTAAGATGTTTTCTACACCCTTCACCATCTTTGTTACTCTTTTTTGGACACAAAAGATCAGTACAGACTAGAGACCTAGTGTATTAGACGTATTTTGAGAATGCCTACTAGATGTTCTGAAGATGGGAGAAAAAGGATGGCCGTACTCCAGGCTAAGTATCAGAGAACTTCTCAGTGTCTCAACTCTATCATAATAAACCACAAGCTTTTAAGTTTATTCTGTCCTTAATCCTTCTGTTTTGGGATTTTTAATGGTGCCCAAGAAGACTATGAATGTTTCACATTCAAAATACTCAAATCTTCATAGGTAATTTGGCTTCAGTTCCCGTTGATTCAGTAGCTTTGAAATAACTTTTTTAACCCCCAATTTAGCACATAATTTCTATATCCTATACTTTCAAAAAAATCCTCTACCCAAAAGGGATATTTGGATAACATCAACACTTATCCAGTAGACAGAACAAATCATGAACATGATTTGCTATATCTCTTTATGTAAGGATACATCACTATATGTTTGGAAGATCTGTAGGTGGAAAAATTGGAAATTTATTAAGGGTTTTTACTAAGTCAAATAGCATGTAGTAGCGATACATCTTAAAAATTATGATAAGTATTTGAATTGAAATACCTTGGCTTAAATTTCTTACACTGGATTTTTTTTTTAATAACAAGGATTAAACAACTATTGCCTAATAATATATGGTTTGTTGAAGGAATTGCATTTACTTATGAATTTTTTCTGCCTGCTGGGTGGATATTTAAAGAAATTTGTGTATCTTGTCTTCCTGTGGATGTTTATTCCTTCCTTCCCTCTGGTTTTTTAAATTCCCCAAATATGAATGCATCAGAAGTAATTCACTGGCCGTGCATGAAACAGCTACGTGCTAAAACACAGTAACTGCTCTGTTTCTCATAGCTGAGTTCAAGCCAATGCAACCCTTTGTGCTATTAGGGATTAAACCTTCTCTATTTTGTGCTACAATGTCTGCAGAAAAACTTGGCATGCACATGGACCTTGTTTGTCATCTATATTGCTGGGAAAAAGAACTGCTTTCATTTACTGTACATGGCTGCTGAAACTAAACCAGCTGAACCTTGGTCTTGGTGTGAGTTTGTTGTTTAGGGGTTTTTTATTGGTTGGTTTGTTTGATTGTCTGTTTTTAAGAGGAAATGTTCACACCAATAATACTAAAATATTTCAGTATTCCAGAAATAGTGGATATGGTTACTCCTCTGTTGTCAGTGCATTTTGATAATGGGAAGTCAGTCTCTCATCTCTTTATTCTGCTGCTCTTGGCAGGCTTCTGATATTATTTCTCCTGCATTTGATAATTCATCTTCATAAAGCTGCCTTCTCTAAAAATCTTTGTTTGTGGGTCTAAAATGTATGAGATGAATTCAGCCTGCAAATTCTGAATTGAATCAATTTCATTGTGTGTAAAACATTCTTTTTTACTAGTGACACATAGATTTTTGTTAAAAAATTCTAATGCGTAGTTTATAATAAATAAATTCTTAAAACTTTATATAAATTTTGGTAAGTCATTCATGCAGTTTCACTTTTATAGAAAAATTTGTAAGAAGAGAAAATTCCTTCTCATTCCCAAAATGAAGGGAATCATAGGGACCAAATAATATTTGCAAAGGGTTCTATGATTATGAGCCAAAATATTAGGGAAAAGATGAAATATCTGTTATGCAACATAATACCTAGCTGTATGTTCTTACTTCTATGTCTCATCCTGGACACAAAAGTTTAATTTAATTTACAGTGAAATAATCCTACTAACTCTGCGCTGTTCTCTTCCTGTTGATCTAAATGGCAAAATTCCCACAGGACTTGAAGAACCAGACAAATTTCTTAATATGTAAAGTTAATTGTGTGGCTAGATTCAATTACACGGGTATCATAGAACAAACAGCATTTACTTGCTCCCTTAATACTCTTGCCTTCCCTCCTCCCCTTCCAGAGGCCATCTAAAAAAAGCATGCTGTAAGCTAGAACAGAGCTGTTCTTCTCCTATCTGTGTGTGACTTGTGTTTAACTTAGGTAAAAGCTTAGATTGCCTCGAGCCTTTTTTTTTAACAATTCAATAGTCCTTTCATCCAGATTTTATAGATTTCACAGAAATCACCTGGCAGTCTGTGCATCTACTTTTACCAAGCACTCAAAAAGCAGTAAAATGGACTTGCAATGCATGTGTATATACAGGATTGGTTTTCTCTTCAGAAATTAACCAACATAATAAACAAAAGTGCTGACAAAAAAAAAAAAAATTGAGTGAGAATATTTTTCATTTACCCATCAATTATACAATATAAAACTGAAGTCATGTTTTAATTATTATACCATAGAACATTTCAGTGTTGCATGCAAGAGCATATTTCCTAGAGACTATTTCCCAGAATTTTTTAGAGCAAAAGCAATTCCATCTGAAAAAAAAAATCCAATTTCTTTTCTTCTTATTTTTTTTAGCAGATGATTTTCAAAGCTTATTAGATAAAGTGGAGATATAAAAAGCCACTTGAAAGTACAAACAAATTAACAGGGAGGAGAAAAGCAAAGGAAAGAAAGGAAAATCAGAGTAAACAATTATTAACCCTTTACAGCAGTACCTTGCTGCCTTTTGGCAGCAGAAAATTTCTTCAATGGCCTTATGTATAAAGATGAAGTTTCATTAAAATACATAACAGTTCAGCACATACTTAAAATTAGGCAATTGTTTTTTTGTACTTACTTGAATTACAGGCATTTTTTCTACTTTTTCCTGAAGTTTCTCAATTATTATCATATGAAACATCTCTGTGTAACAGACAGTTTTTTCTACTCATGTGGTATTAAAAAGCAGCCTGTGGTGGGTTGATCCCTGGTTGGACACCAGGCACCCATTAAAGCTGCTCTATCACTCCTTGGCTGGGCAGCGGGGAGAAAGTATAAAAAAAGGCTGATGGGTTGAGATCAAGGCAGAGAGAGAACCACTCACCAGCTACCATCATAGGCACAACAAATTTGACTTCAGGAAATTAATGTAATCACCAATCAAATCAGAGTAGCATAATGAGAAAAAAAACCAAGTCTTAAAACACTTTCCCCCCATGCATTCCTTCTTCCTGGGCGCAGTTTCACACCCAGGTTCTCTCATTGCTTTTCCTCAGTGGTGAAGTGGGATGAGGAATGGGGCCTGTGGTGAGTTCATCATCTCTGCCAATCCTTCATCCTCAAGAGGACTGCTTACACTCTTGCCCTGCTTCAGTGTGGAATCTCTTCCATGGGAGACAGACGTTGAAAACTCCTCTGTTATATGTCACTCCCATGGGATGCAGTTCTTTACAAACTGCTTCAGCATGGGTCTGTCCCAGGGTCACAAGTCCTGCTAGGAAGCCTTCTCCAGAGTGGGCTCCTCTCTCTGTGAGACCACAGATCCTGCCCAGAACCTCCTCAAGCACAATCTTCCCACAGTCACAGCATCCTTCAGGCACATCCACCTACTCCAGCACTGGGTCTTCCATGAGCTGCAGGTGATCATTTTCTCCACAATGGTCCTCCATGAGCTGGAGGAACAGCTTGTCTTATAGAATCTGAAAATCATAGAATAGTTGGGGTTGGAAGGGACCTTAAACATCATCTGGTTCCAAACCCCCTCTGCTATGGACAAGGACACTTTCCACCAGACCAGGTTGCTCAGAGCCCCATCCAGGCTGGCCTTGAACACCACCAAGTGTGGGGTAACCACAACTTCTCGAGGAGGTGTGTTCCAGGGTCTCATCACACTTGCAGTGAAGAAATATCTAATTGAAACCTACCTTCTCTCTGTTTAAAGCTGTAAGCCCTTATCCTATTACCACTTGTCCTTGCAAAAAGTCCCTGTTCAGGCTTCTTGTAGGCCCCCTGATGGTACTGGAAGACTGCTTTAACATGAACTCCTGGCTATGGAATCCCAACTCTCTCAGGCCCTCCTCATAGGAGAGGTATCCCAGCCCTCTGATCATCTCAGTGGCCATCCTCTGGACTCTCTTTTTATGTTGGGGACCCCAGAGCTGGATGCAGTACTCCAGGAGAAGTCTCAAAAGTGAAGAGAAAGAGGAGGTGAATTAACTCTCTGGATCTGCTGGTCATGCTCCTTTTGATGCAGGACACAGTTGGCTTTCTGGGTTGCAGGTGCACATTTCCACCTCATGTTGAGCTTCTCATCCACCAGCACTGCCACATGTGGCTTCCCCTCAGGGCTGCACTTAATACATTCTCTGTTCAGCCTGTATTTGTGCTTAGGATTGTCTTGATCTGGGGGCAATACCTTGCATATGGTCTTGCTGAACTTCATGAGGTTCACAAGGACTCACCTTCAAACCTGTCCAGGTTCTGCTGGATGGCATCTCTTCCTTTAGAGTGCTGGCCACACCACACAGCTTGGAGTTGTGAGGAAACTTGCTGGGAGTGTACCGGGTCTCATGACCGTATCACTGACAAAGTCCCGATACCAACCCCTGAGGAATAATACTCATTACAGGTCTCCGCTTGGACAGTGAACCATTGACAAAAGCTTTGAGTGTGTGACCATCTTGCTAATTCCTTATTCACTGAGTTGTCCACCCACCAAATCCATGCCTCTCCAATTCAGAGATTAAGAAATTGTGCAGGACAGTGTCAAATACTTAGTTCAAGTCTAGGTAGATGATGACACTTGTTCTTCCCTTACCCACCAACATTGCAGTCCTGTATAGAAGGCCATCAGTTTTTTTGGCACAATTTGCCCTTAATGAAGCCATGTTGGATGTTGGTGGTCACCAATCATCTACTTATTTACCTTAGCATAGCTCCAGTAGGTTCTGCTCTGTGATCTTGTCACACATAGGGTGAGATTTACCGGCCTGTAGTTTCCTGGGTCTTCCTTATTGCCTTTTTTGAAAATGGGAGTTTTGTTTCCATTTTTCCAATTAGTGGAACCTCACTTTTGCACTATGCTGGATAGTGGCTTAGCAATTTTATCTGCCCATTCCCACAAGACCTTTATCTTTACCCATGGACTTGTGCACCTTCAGGTTCCTTGGGTGGTTTTGAACTTCATCTTCTCATACACTGGACACTTATTTGTTCTTTCCAGTCACTTTATTTGCCTTTTGTGACTTGGGTGGAGCACTTGCCGTTGGAGACTGATGCAAAAAAGTTGTTGAGCACTTCAATCTTCTCCATATTCTGGGTAAACAGGTCTGCTGTGTCCTTCCATAGAGAACCCACATTTCCCCACTCTTTCTTTCACTGCTGACATACCTGTAGAAGCTTTTCTTGTAGTCCTTGACATCCTTGGCCAGATTTCTGTCAAGGCTTTATCTTTCTAACCTGATCATTTGCTGCTCAAACAATTTCTCTGATTTCTTTGTATTCCTTCCAGGCTACCTGTCCTTGCTTCCATTCCATATCTTTTTGTATTTCAGTTTGTGCAGGAGATCCTTGTTCATCTGTGCACGCCTCTGACTTGCACTTTGTTGGAATGCATCACTGTTGAGGTTGGAGGAATTGACCCTTGAATATTAACCCATTTCCGTGGGCCATCTTGCTTCAAGGGCTTTATCCCATAGCACTCTACCAAGCAGATCCCTGAAGAAGCCGAGGTTTTCTTCCTGAAGACCAGGGGTGAGCTTGCTGCACATCCTCCTCATTGCCCTAAGGATCTGAAACTCTACCAATTCATGGTCAGTGCAGCCAAGGCTTCACATTCCTTCACAACCTGGAGCTTTACATTCCCCACCAGCTCCTCCTTTTTGATGAGAACAAGGTCAAGCATAGCAACTCTCCTTGCTGGTCCCACTATCTCTTGGAGAAAGTAGTTACCATCAGTGTATTCCAAGAATCTCCTGAATTGCTTATGCCCTGCTGTGTTGCCCCTTCAACAGGTATCTGGTGGTTTAAGTTCTCCATGACAACCAGGACTAATGAATGTAAGGCTGCTCCCATTTATGTCCAGAGGGAGTATATGTATATGTATATGCACTTGGTCTTCCTGGTATTGTGGACTGCAGCAGACCCCTGTGACTATGTCACCTGCCCTTGCCTTTCCTTTAATTCTGATGATCCATAGGCTCTTGGTCTGCTCCTCAGTCATTCTCAAGCAGACCTTCATGAACTCCAGCTAGTCTTTGACAAAGAGGGCTCCATCCTTGACTCCTCTACCTTTTCTTCCTGATGACTTTGTATCCTTTCATTTCAACCCCCCATTCCTAGGACACATCCATCCTACCAGGTCTGCATGTCACTCAAGTAAGACCACATCCCTCTGGCCATGTGCACATCTCTAATTCCCCTTGTTTATTCCTCATGCTGCTTGTGCTTGCGTAGAGGCATTTGAGTTGGAGCCCCAGTGAAGCTGCCCTACAGTCTGGAGTGGCTGGAATTCCTTTGTGCAGCTCTTCAGGTGCTCTCCTGCTGAACTGCAGTCACTCTCCAGGCTCTGGGCATCTCTTGCAGGGTTTGGCATCAAACTGGTAGAAGTGGGATGGACTGAGATTCACTTTCCCCTGGCAACTTTCACTGTTTCAGCTTCCATTGTCCATCTGACTAATTAGAGTAAAATCTAATGATTCATTTCACTGAAAACAGCCAAAAAGGGTGTCTGAAAATGCAGGGTACTTGCTTATGTAAACAAGCTTGTTTATAGAGAGTTAGGGTTTTTTTTTCTTTTAAAAGGAAGAATTATTTTCTTTGTGGACACACAAAGATACTGTGCTGCCTTTTAAAGATGTATATGTTTTAGCTTGGCATAATATAGGGGGTAAGATTTTGAAGGCCCTTAGTATTGATCTAATCTTGTTCTCATTTAAGATACTTCTAATGACTGTAAAATGTCAGGTCTGAGTGCTACTGCAAATCTTATCCATTATTTTCAGTTGCACTTTTGCACTTTCTGTTTTATGAATAAAAAATCTCATGCAAAATTTCAATGGAAAAATTCTTGACTTATGAGTTAGACATTTCATTAAAGCCAACAGTGAGTGACAAGAAACTGCATCTTCAGACAAACACTTCAGTACTGAAAGTGCCACCTATCCATTTCAGTTAAAATTCCCTATACTGAATGAGGATGAGTAAGTTGATATGGTTTTAGAGAATGACAGGAAAGATGCTTGATGCTTGATTGTCACAAAATATAGGCTTACTCTGATCATTGTTTTTATAATCAGAAACTTATGCAGATACAATTTTTATTTTATTTTTTTTATTTTATTTATATTTAATTTTATTTCTAATTAAAATTTTATAATTTTTTTAAAATTAAACACTTTATAGTGTAATTTAAATGTAAATGTAATTTAAATTTAATGTAATTTAAATGAGTAAATTTCTAGTAAAGATACAGAACTTTTAAACCTCTTAATCAGACATAGGCCATCATATTTCCTTCATGAATTCTTGTGCTGTATCCTCTGATTTGCATTTGGAATGAGTTCATTAAAAAGTATATTGTGCAATTTGAACTGGAAACCTCTTCAACTGTATATATATATATATATATATATATATATATATATATATACTCTCTAATTTAAATTTCATTTCACTGTCCACTGGTCTGCCAGTTAGATTCACTTTTCTTCCTTTTCTCAGTGAAAATACTTGAACAACATGAATGACAGGTAACTTGGTCTTTTATAAAAAAGAACATTACAGAAATTTGGGCATGGAGGAGCTCTCCAAATCAAATTTCTTTAGCATTTTCAACATTTTGAATTATTTCAAAATCATAAATGCCAAAGAGAGCCTGAATGTCTTGAGAGTTCAGGTGTTCTGGGAATACTGAGAATGATGCATGCAGGGAGGGAGTAAAGATGGTGAGCTGCCTGTATGTTCTGCTACATTTCCATGAAAATTGTAAGCAAGATTCTTAATGAGAAAGGCCCTTTTAGAGTTAATTCCAACTTAGTGCTTTTCTTGTGCTTTTTGGTAGTGAATACCTACTTTGTTTCATTTTTTTTTTCCATTTGTGTCATACTTTGGATAATCTAATAAACATTGAGACCATCCACTGTACTAAATTAATTCACACAGCCAATATTGCTATTGCTGACAAGTCCAATATAAGAAAGGATGGGCCTGGGAGGTGGCCACTTCAGGTCATACTAATGTGGATAGGATTGAGAAGCTTATATTGCTGCTTTTGTGCAGAAAGAAGCATGTAGCTTCCAGAAAAGTCAATCTCTTTTAAGCTGTAGAACTCACTCTTAAATTATTCTTGGTTTTGTTTAATTTTCTGTTTCTGTGCTGCTTTCTATTTCTGCTTCTCTTTATCCCCTTTTCCCAAGAGGTAGTTAGAGCTCCTCTTACCTTTCTTATACTTGTTCCATATACAGCAGACTGAGTTATTTCAGAGTATCTATACAATTTTCCAAAGGTGGAGATGCTTGACTTTGGCTTAAATCTGTGTGGTAGGAGAGACCCTGCCAAAGACTACTCTGGAGTAATTGCAAGCAGAATTCCTTGTGTGTGTGTTCCCGGTATCTGTCAAGAGAAGAAAGCGAAAGTTGCAGGAATGGGAAGAGAAGTAAAATGGAGCTTTCAGATTTGCTCTAGATGAGAAATACTTACCTATTCAATTTTTTTTCCTTTGTTTGTTTTAATATTTATAAATTTATTCTTATTTGGAAATGGAATAAGTAAGAAGGGACTACACACACAACTATCATTTGGGTAGAATTATATATAAATCATTCTTATTACCAATATCCACTTGGAAATCTAGATAAAAAGTGAAAATCAGAACTTTCCAAAATAATAGGTAAGATGTTTATTAGATAAAAATCAAAATGGAAAAAAAAAAGTGCAAAATTCAGGTCAGTTATGGAGTGAAAACAAGGAAAGCTTAGGTAAGAAAAGGGAAACCAAGCATAGTTTGCCCTGCATTAAATTCATGCTTTCCCCCAGTGGAAATGGTTATTAATCTTTCTGTCTTGGAAATATAAATGTTCTTCACATGTCACCAATTCACCAGCTCTGCTTTATCACCCAGATATTTGTCCTATTAGTTTGTCATGTTTGTAATGGTGCTGCAAGCAGTACACATATTACTTGCAAAGGTCAATGACATTGCTAATTTATTCTTACTTTAGGAATTCATCAATGACCAGCTTAATTTAGTGCAGGTTGGTTTCTGCTACTGAAATATACTAATTTGCAGTCTGTAATTGTAGCATTGTTTCCAGCATCCATCAAATGCACAATTAAAAATCTGTTACAATTTAAGTGGCATTGATTTAAGCACTTTATTTTAGCTGTCCCATGTGAAAAGATTACCTATGTCTAATTTTAATTTTAAAATTTTCAATGGTTTAACTGAGTAAGATGTTAAACACTAAAATTATCTTTTTTAAATGGATGGTAAATCATTACCTCTATAAATTTTGCTTGCATTTGTAATAATCTTCAGTGATATTTACTTGACCATAAGGTTTCAAATATAAGCTAAAAACATCCATGCATGTCTAATGTTTGCTGTCTTTTTGGTTACTTATTCACTGTGATTTAATTCCATGAAGTTTTCTAGTATTTTTACGTCACAAAAAGAAATAAAGGGTCCTTTCAATGTTGGAATGACTTCATATTCATGCAGGTAGTGTTTATGTTTCTGATTGCCAGTGTATCTGACACAATACTGTATCAGCACTAAAGTGACTGCGCTGTATATTTCAGAAGGTTGTTACTGTTGCTGCAACTTATTTCACCTCCATTATGGAAATTTATTAATGCCATTAAGAGAACATTGTTCTGGATTCCGTTAATCTTCAGCGTGGATAAAATGCTGCAACTTTACACATAGTGATATCCTTGACATAGCTGCAGAGCTGATATAGGTTAATGTAATTGTTTGTGTGCAAGACCCTTGGTATTGACCTGAGAGACATCAAATTCTGCCTTTAGTAACACTCGTATAAATCAGGAGTAGGTCCATTGATTTCAATTACTCAGTATTTACAGTGAAATGAAACTGAGAACATAATTTACCCTATACATCTAAATTTAACCTTGACACAAACATGCACAGTCTCTACTTACTTGAATGAAGCAGTTAGAGAATTCCAGAGCTGTTTTGGAAGTGGAAAACAATATCCCAGATAGCTAAAAGAAAAAGTAGCTGAACAGCCACTAAAATTTAGTGAAATCACAATTTTATCTTTCCTTCTGCCCACAAAAATATAATTTGCTTTTAATTTCATAATTTCTTACCAGATGTGGCTGTATTTAGAGTCATTCTTTTGGGTGACTGTGGTGCAGTCTGTATTACTCTTAATTTTGTCTTCATGAAGAACTATCCTCAATTACATACTTTTGTGTCCAGTTTCTGCTACTAAACTCCATGAAAACAGAAGAGGTAACCCTCTAGTCTTTTAGGAGAGACTGAAAATTCATCTAAACCAGAAAGCAATTATTCTGAGCTTTAGTATCTATAGTGCACAATGGTTAATCTAAGCTTTAAAAATATATAGAAAAACTGATATTAGGAAGATACGTTAAAATGCAGCTTCAGGTTTATACATGATGTGTAGGAAACAAAATGAATGCTGTCTTTCACCTTGTTTTGGAGACTAAAAATACATATTCATCAGGTTTTTATATCTAATAAGGCAATAATTACTAGTCCTATAAAATATTAAAGTTTTTCCAGGAAAAGAATCCACATTCTTGCTTATGCCTGCAAAGAACCGTGCAGATCACAGTGCTCTATAAATTACTATACTGGATGTTCCTCATGCCTCAACTTTGACTGTTTCAGCTGACTAAAACTGAAAATTTATTTTAAAGTTTACAGTATTCTCCATAGATTTTTTAAAATATATTTTGCTTTCAGAATGTATTTTATTCTCTGTTCCATAAATAAAAATTCCTCTTGATGTGGATATAATGTTGTTTGCTAACATTATGTATGTGTGGTAAATATTTTCCCTTTTTCTGTAGCTGTCATTAAACTCTATTCCCTGTCCAGAATATAACAAAAGATGATAGCATGAAGTACCTATCTGGGTCATCACAATTAAATTGTATAGGAATAGATAAAAGAAAACTTTAAAGAAAATTGGATCCTTTCCTCTGCAGAGACTTGTTCCTCCAGGGTTTCCTAAGAATGGGCATCTTTAATCTTTAAAACCAGACACTGTGCTGACTATGTTCCAGAATAAAAATATTTTTGTACAGTAAATACATTTTGCAAAACTGAGTATTGTAGCTGTCATATTCATAAGGAAAATCTCAGCATAGAAAAGTATTTCTCTGACTTTGAGCCCACGCTTACATTCACACACATCCTTCTGACTGGGAGATAAAAACTTGTATTGCTCAAGCTGGGCCTGGTTTGGGGGTTTTTTAGCCTCTCCCTATGCAAAAAAGGAAAAAAAATCAACGAATTTATTTTTTAATAAAAATCAGTGTATTTTTTCTATAATAATCCTCTTTAAAGTAAAAAAGGGTAAGATTTTAAAGATAGGGAGGTGACAGAAAATACCGATGTGCATCTAGTAATAATATCAATGTGCATCTAGTAATGATATCAATAGTGCTTAAATAATTAATTTACAGATCTCTGCATCAGCAGATGCCTAACCCTCAATTCAAAGGTTAATAAATTTTATGTAGACATAACAAGTAAGTGGTAGAAAACTCACATTTAATTCTTAGTTTAAGGTTGAATGACCTGTTCTTTTATTCAGACACCATGATATCAAAAATCACTGAGCTCTTTCTCTGATTTTAATGTGGTACTGATGATCATTTGCATTGATATGGACATTGCAGTCCCTTTTACATGGCCACAGAAGTGTTTCCTCTTTCAGAGCCAGGTATTTAATCTTGAAGAAATATATCCTGTATATCCTGATGCTGTGAATTTGACCTTATGAAACCATGTCAATTTAAGATTAATTAAGTTTGTACATTTATATCTATCTACTCAGTCCCTTAGAAGTTTAAAATAATCCCTTCTGCCTGCCTCAGATTTTACCATCTCTTTCTGTGGTGAGCAAGTTGAACAGAATTCCTAACATTTTGCAAAGCCTCTTGAATAAGAAAGAGCTGAAAAATCAAAATAAAAAATCAGTACAGAACCTCAGAAGGTGCTGGAATGCAATCTCATATGCTGTTTTCAGGACTGAATGATTACAGAATTACTTAATTGCCATTCTACTAATTTATAGGTGATATGTAGATAACAGCTAATCTGTGCCACATACATATATGTATGAACTTCATAATAATTTATTTTGTAAATTTTACTAGCTAAAATTGAGGCTGAAATATGGCACTGTTTTATAATGCAGTGTTTCCATCCTATGCAATGCAATATAAGAAATTTACTGCCATCAGTGCCTCCCAGTGCAGATAACCAAGAAAATTAATTTTGATGTGCTCAGTCCTCAAAACTAGCTGAATTTTGGTGGGAAATGAAAATGAGCATATTAGAACAAAGTAGATTTTTGACCCACCACCAAACTTGGAATGTAACAATACCCTGAGAGGAAAACTGAGAAACAGTACCAAGGGAAATGTATAGTTACAGTGGAAAAGTTTTCAGATTTTTCACAGCAAGGTTATAAGCTAAGAGACATTTTCATTATTCATCCACAAGGCCAATGATTAGGGATAAGTAACCTTCACACTACTGCTCAGCCTGAAGATAATGTTGCAAAGAATTTTCTCATGAGTATCTACTATATATATGAGGGAAAGGTCTGTTGCACACAAAGTATTGAAGCAATCTTCAAAGTAAGCATTTAATTACTAGAGAGTTAAAATAGGTGGATGTGAATGGAGAAGGAACACATTGTTCAAAAAGCTACACTGCAAGATGCTTTTGCTTCTTTTTCCCAACCACAGAATTTGCTTTTTGTCTACAGCAATTTATGTCTCAGTGTGATAACCCCTCAGAACAACAATCCACTGCTTAGGTATTTCCCTCACTGATTGTAACACCCACCTTCATCAAGCACTTACTGTCATCACATAGAAGAATGAACTGGTTTATAAACTATGGAAAATAGTGTGTCTCTAATGTATTTAGTCAGGGCCTGTGGGATACAGATGTTCCGCTCCTTAAACTACAGTGTCCTAACAGCATATGTTGGGTACAGGCAAGGAAAATTAATCTTAATTAGAGAAAGAGTTTAAAAAATTGTTATATACCACCAGCCACCAGCTTTGATTCAAAATCATTTGAGTCTTTAAAAATCAAAATTAGGAAATAAAAATACAATATTATGTCATCATTTATTAAGGAAGTAGAGGAGAAAATATGTATGTAGTTCATGTGTCCATGAGCCCTCTTGATGTTTTTAGCATTTCTTCCTTGACCTTGTAATGTCTCCATTACATCTTTTTTGTATTTCTTCTTGATTAGTTTCAACGAAACAGATGTTTTCAATGCAAAGCAATGCTCTCACCCAAAAGAATTTGGACTATTAGAGAGAGTAAAACAGAATAAAGATAGCAAAATCGGACCAAATTAGCACTTTCAAATAGTTTCAGTTTATCATGGGTATAATTAGAAGAAATCTTATCAATTCAGCAGTAGCAAGAAACAGAATTGTATATTTGTGTTGGTTTGAATCTGGCTGGATGCCAGGTGCCCACCAAAACCACTCTATCACTCCTCTTGCAACTGGACAGAGGTGAAAAAAATACAAGGAAAAGCTGGTGGGTTGAGATTAGGGCGGGAGAGGTCACTCACTGATTACCATCATGGGCAAAACAGACGTGAATTAGGGAAATTAGCTGAATTTATTACCAAGCAAAATCAGAGCAGGATAATGAGTAGTAAACCAAATGTTAAAACCCCCTTCCTTCCAACCCTCCCTATTTCCCAGCTCTACCTCCTTCTGCTCAGCAGCACAGACAGACAAGGGATGAGGGTTACAGTCAGTTCATCACAGGTTGTTCCTCCCCAGGGAGAGTCCTTCCCCCGCTCCAGCCTGAGGTCCCTCCCACAGGAGGCAGTTCATGAACTTGTCAAAAATGAGTCCTTCCCATGGGATGCAATTCTCCATTAACTGCTCTGTGGGGTGCAGTCTTTCAGGAATAGGCTGCTTCAACATCAGTCTCCCACAGGGTCATAATTCCTACCAGCAGTTCTGCTCCAGTGTGGGCTCTTCTCTTCACGATTCTTCAGATCTCTGCCAAGAGCCTGCTCCAGCATGGGCTTCCCACGGGGTCACAGCCTTTTTTGGATGCATCCACCTGCTTCATTAGAGGTTCCTCCAGGGGTTGCAGGTGGATCTCTGCTGCCCTGTGCCCTCCAAAGGCTGCAGGCACACAGCAGTCTCACCACAGGCTGCAGGGGAATCTCAGCTCTGGTGCCTGAATCACCTCCTCCCCCTCCTTCCTCACTGACCCTGCTTCTCTCATATATATCACCCTTTATCTACAATTATTTCTGTACAATAACTTTTTTCCCCCTCTTAAATATGCTGCTACAGAGGCCCTGCTACCGTCTGTGCTGGGCTCAGCCTTGGCCAGTGAGGGTTGTTCTTGGGGCTGGCTTTGGCTCTGTCAGACACAGGGGCAGCTTCAGCATCTTCCCACAAGACAGCCCTGTAGCCCCCAGCCTCCACCAAAACCTTGCCATGCAAACCCAACACACTTATTTGGGAAAGGGATTATGGTGATCCATGAAAATAACTGAAAGTGTTTACATATAAAGTAAGTTATTACTATTATACATAATATGTTTTGTTCCTCTACTTTCCTTAAGAAATGTGTTTTGGTTTGCTTTTATTTTCCCAACCTACACAGGTACTTTCTGCTGAGATATTTTTAAAGCTTGCTTTTCACAGTATTAAAATCAGTGAGTTCATATACATCACATTTTTACTGAGTACCTGTCTTTTATTTAAGTTGGATGTCTTCTTCTCTCCTCTAAAAACTGTTGAGAAATAAAATCCTTGAGAAATATTAAGCATAAAGGAACATGTCTTAAGTTCATAAATTTCCAAGGAATTTGACTGTGGGATATGCCAAGGAAGTTTTACTACATGCTACTTTGTTTCATACTTTCTCCAAGAATTTAATTTACTGACTAATATGGCATGCATATAGGTCAGTCAAAGTTTTACTGTGCTTCATTTTAGGAATGTAATAGCAACGTGAGGAAAATTACAGTTTTTAACAAATGTATGATTTCCAAATGAAAAAAAAAATGTGTAACATTACTCATGCCCCAGGCTATATTCATGGTGGTAAGAAAAATTGTATTATTTCCTCCTGATAAAAAATGCTGAGATAAGAACATAAATTACCACTTCCTAAGAAAATTCTTACTGTAAAAACATAAATTGTTGTAAAGAAATCCATGCAAGGCCCATTAAAGGAATTTACTTTGTTGCCCAATGTGCACCTGAGAGGATGAATACATTTATGGGTACTTGTTATGCAAAATGTAGCAGAGGATTCATAAACCTAGGAAGGGTAGTTGGTAGCCATTTTTTCTTCTGTAATGAAGCTGGTGAGAGTCTAATATTACTGCTTTTAGTATTTCTTAGGTTATTTCCTTCAGTTTTTCAGAAAAGATTGTGATATACAAGCACCCTCATAAAATAAAAATCTGTGTTTTCTTATGTCTCTTTGTGAGAAGACATCAAAGTACATGAACTGATGTGCCAATTTTTCTTTTGTGTCCTTTGGTACCATGACCTGCTAGAGCTAATGGAGGCATGGTTTCATTCAACAGCTCTGCATGTGTTGGCAAATTTCTACATCTTCCTGGTCTTGTTTTGCATTTTGATGCCTGTGGAAATACTACATACCTAGTGTTATGTTTCATTCCGTTCACAATGTTCCAATTTCTTCCTACGCTGTCCTCTTCACAATTTTGGTATGTTATATAGGAAAAAAGATAACAAGTACCACTGCAGCTAGCATTTCATCTGCAAATATGCTGAGGGTATAGTCTACACAATCATCCAGAAAATTAATGAAGATGTGAAAGAGAACTGGACTCAGAATTGACCCCTGGGGTGCATCACTAGTTACTCTAAGCACAGTTCATGGCACTGATCACCACCCTCTGGGTCCAGCCATCCAATTTGCCTCACCCTCTGCTCATCTTACTCATACTTCATCAACATCTCTGCGAGGACTGGGAGAGATCACTCTGGGAAAAAGAATTATTTCAGGAGTACCTTATGATGGAAAGGTTGTCCTGCAGAAAATGCAGTCATTATATTGTAATTCTTTTCATATTGCATAAAATAGAAACCAAAGAGTAATGACTGTTATCACCCATCAACTAAAAAAATGGAAAAACTTTAGAAACCTTCATTTATCTCTACTGGAAGTTTGTTGAAGAACAACAATGGAAACCTTCTATATTCCAGTAATTTCCAGATGCACAGGGGTTTTTTACTAGTTTCTTTTTGAAATTTTTTGTGAATTTAAGTCAAATATCCAAATGCCTGTCCTTCTAGAAAGCATTAAAAATAAAAAAATTACTATTCAATATATCAAACTAATAAACCCCCTCAAAATTAAAATTTAAATTTTTAGGATTTCTAGATTGCTAAACAAAAAATTAATTTTTTATCTAAATAATAATGTATTTTTTTAAGAACCATAACATAGTAACTGAGTGGCATCTTGTTTTTTGAGGGAAATGTTTTTGACATTGCTGGTTCTTTCTTTGTACATTTATATTTTTTTTCTAATGTTTCTGAAATCTGTCAATTAGTAGACAATAGATGATAAAAGCATTTTAAGATTTAATAGAAAGATAGTAAACACCTTGTAGTAAATATTAGCATCTTAAACCAAGTTGTGTGTGAGTATCTCTTTGCACTCTATCACAATCCAGAACTAAGAGCATGTTCTGCATTTTTTGGACTCCCTCTGCTAGTTTTATACCAAGAAGCTAAACACTACAGATGCAAAACAGAGAAAAGATACCCAAGTCTGTATGAATGCAGTTAAAAATATCCAGACATCTTTAATTTATGGAATCCCAAGCAGATGGTAAAATATGTTTACTGAACTCTTGTCTCTTTTTCTCTAAAGAACCAGAAGCTTTAAATATCACAGCATGTTTCAGAATTTGGCAGTGAGGACATGAGTTTTCTCTGGTTTCTTTTTCTTTTTTTTTTTGAAGTCCTAATAAGATGTTCTTAAATTTGGAACACTGTTAGGATTTTTGATAGCTACAAATCTGACTCAAATTATTTCTTTGAGGTCTCTATGTGAAAAATTTACTTGTAAAAACAAAATAAAAGAAAAAAATGTTGTCTTACTATTTTCAGTGTCTGTTCTACAGTTTGATTTAGGAATTGTAATTTAACACTGTCAGAATTAGGCTGCTTTGAAGGCCAAAGTTACAATTAAATTAAATAATTTTTTTTCTTGCACAACAGGATTTGAATAAGATAATTTCATTATTTTTGCACATAAGGGCAATGTGGTGTTTGCCTGAAACACCTATTCCTGATAGACATTCATTCCTGCACTGAGACAACAAAAAACTTGTGTCCTACAGTCACATGGTTTGTTTCAGTCACTTACTGAGGATCATCTAAGAACATTCCTCTCTTTTCATATGCTTTAGTTTTCAGTTCAGTCAAGGTGGTTTACTTTTCCTTCATTTTTATTGTTATTATTTCTTTCCTTGTGTAGATTCTAGATCCTAATTCAGTTTCAGAAACTGAATAACATTCATTTAAGTGATTAAAGGAAGAGTAGCAAGAGAGAATCAGAACTATTGTTACCTCATATCAGTAGCTGATATCAGGTGCCACATATTGGATGACTTTTCTACATCCATGTGGCTCCATGTTCAGGTCGTTCTTTCAGAAACATTTGCTAATATTCCTGCCTGAGGACTATACAATAGTAGTGTTCTACGTACCTAGGTAATTATTAATAATTACACTGTGCTTTTGTGTCCTCCCAGGTAGTCATGTATTTGTTTTGAATTAATCTGAGAACTTATTTGATACTCAGATGTTCCAAATTATTCTATTTTTTTTTTTATTTCCACAATCTTCAAGATAATGCAGAATGCTCTGTTGGACTTCCATGTGAGGTTGTTGGTGTTTGCAAAGTGTCAATTAAGGCATCATTTATATGCAGTATGTGTGAAAGGCTGTGTGTAAAACCTGTGTGAATCTATCTGAAAAGATAAGGTTACAGTATAAGTCTTCTGAATACTTCACAAAAGTGACTGTGAGAGCTTCCTTAGAAGCCTCTCTGAACCAGAGCAGGAGAGACCAAGCTGTGTGGCTGGGCAATGTGCAGGAAGGAAACAGCAGGCAGTTTCTTAGGAGACCATTCTCCAGGATTATTTCTGAATAAATTCCTGAAGCTCAGTTTCCAGATGAAAGAAGGAAAATGGATTTTTGCATGCTACATTTTAATGAGATTTTTAATGGATTCTGAAGGAACAAGCAAGCAGCACGTGAAGCAGAAGCAGAGTACTGCTGTCATTACCTGTTTCCAAGGCTCAAAGTGAAACTCCTGTCCTTTGTAGCTCTCATTTCAAAATTTTTTTTTTTGCTTTTAGGTTTTTTCTTCCATTTCTGAAGATAGACAGTACCATGAGAACCAACAACAAGAGAAAGTATTCTCATACAAACAACTCTTTATTCTGACTGTTCTGAATGAGAGCTATAATAGCAATTCAGGGATGACTAAGCCTCAAAGTTTGAGTAAGGGATGCATGTGCATGTACATATATTTTATGTACATCCCATTTTATGTATTGAAAATATAGGGAACTGTATGAAAGCTGAATTTGATCTACCTCAATCTGCAGGTTTTCCATTCAGCAACTATAGTCTTAATAAAGAGGAAGAGTATGTTTAAATATGTAGCTCTGTACAATCGAATTTGACAGCAGGAAAAAAAACTGTGGTTTGAGGAATCAGGGTACAATAATATGTAGACGTGGGAATATGCACTTTTTTGATGGAGACACATACATTTCAATATATGCTTTAATATATACATTTTTATGATCTGTTTAAAGACTTGATTTTTTCTTATTTTTAATATTAATTTATTTATTCATCATTATATTGATTCTTTAGAAAGTTTTCTCACCTTCTAGCCGCCTACAGTAACATCAGATATGTATAAACATAGGGTTATAAATAATATTTGACATTATTGACATGTGTAATTTAATTTATTCCTTCTAACACGCCCCCTGAAATGCTGACATTCAAAGCTTTTGAGAAATGAATGCTGCTCTGTGAAAACTTCTACATAATGATTTTGGAGAAAGTGAAGGTGTGAAGAACATACATTTAAAAGGAAATTTGAAAATGGTTTTCCTGAAAAATCAGGTTGTGAGTATGGCATTAATTATCCTCTTGAATATTCCATTAAGCGTAAGGGTGAGAATTCACATATTTTATTTGCATTAAACACTTTTACTACACTTTTATGATTGCTATTTATAAGCATTTGAACAGCACACAAAATTAAATATTTTTAAAATTAGCTGTTCTGGAACTCCAGTCTTTATTTCCAAAAATGTCTTGAAATAAATGTCAAGAACTTGACTAAAAATAAAGGTAGGGATATGAGAACTGGAGTTATGAAAAGTATGTCTTTAGCTGTGTCTACTTGTAACAAAGTCATCGAAATCTAACTTGTCATTGTCTCTTCCTCCATTTTGTTCAGGGAATTAATAAGAGAAGTGATCCTTTTTACTAAGGCAGTGACCTTACTGAAAAAGGAAAACAAATACTTTACAGCCTGGCAGGTATAACTTGCTTGCTGATTTTAGGATATGGGAATGTTTTGGTTAAGCAACTTGCATCTTAGTCTTTCTGAAGGAACCAAAACACATACGTGTAGTTATAAATTACTTCACAGCAAGGCTTTGTTTTAGTATAATCAGAGTTGAGAAATAAGCTGGTCAGAGGCATTAATGCCTTGTCCTTGGCTTGTCTATATCTTGCAAATAGGTTTTGACCAGAACTGCTGGAATTACTTTCAAAAAAGTTAAAATTATAATTATTTTTATTAAGAACAGTTTACCTGTACAGTCAGGTAAGTTATGGATTCTCTTTTTTTTGAATGCATAATTTTATAAATCTGACAGATCTGTTCTATGCACATTGTACTTCTGCTCCTGAGAGTATAGAAGGTGGACTTGTAATAGCTATCAGAATACATTTTCTAAAGCTTTTTTTTTTCCATCTTTAACCTTGTTTCTTAATGCACAAGTCTTCGATGAGCCAAGAAAAGTGATCTAGTCAACTACTTACCTTTCTTATTTGAAGGTACCTGGTTGTTGCCTAAATTAGTCACATAAGGGGAGGGGAAGGAAGCATTCCTGCAAGCTGGTGATCTGAGAGATAACAAAATTTCACTTGGAGATTTTCTGATTTTCCCATGAAACAAAGCACTATCAAAATGGGACAAAATATCAAAGCAGTGGAAGAAAAAAAAAGTGCAATGATAAAAAATAGAATTCAAATCTGTTGTGAATAGAATGCCTAAATATATGTGTGGACAATGATTTAGACTTGTACACTTGTAAACCTGCACAGTACACTTCAAGACAGTAGATATTCTAAATCTCATCTGTGTTCCTCCCAAATGCTGACTTTGTCTTTAAAACCCTATTTCTGTATCAGTTCCTAAATAATAAGGTAATTAAATTAGTTCCTTTTCCTTCTCTGACGATGGTTAAGAAAAAAGCTCATTGGAAATCTACCTTGTGCATTAAGCATTAAGCATTGCTATACAGTATTTACATTATATTACGGGAATTGCAGTTTTTTGGTTCCTGATTTATTTCTTTAGATTGTGTTGATATCAAAGCCTGAAATATGAAGTCTTTTCTTGCTCTGGAATATTTTCTCTATATAAACATATGTTTACGTGAGAATATAGCCACAGCCTTCAGTGCAGATGTAGTTTGGACAGTAAGGGATGCAACTTCAAATAATCATTGTTTTCTGTTACATTAATGTCAATTCAGCAACTATATACCAGATTCCAGGTTTAAATGATCTGAGAGACTTTTGAGGGAAAGATGAAAAAATGAGGTGATCAGGACTGCTAGCAATCAGTCCAAGGTAATTTCAAAGAGGCAAACCATGATGTGCAGCTCAGCAGAGAATCTGAGCCATAATTACCAGGGGTAAATCACACCTGACCTGATTTTCTTCTATGATAAAATGACTGGGTATGCAGATGGGGGGAGAGCAGTGAATGTCATTTACACTGAGTTTAGCAAAACATGAAATTCTCTCATCCACACTGAACATTACAATCTGGATTGGTGAGGAGTCAGATGGGTAAAAGCTGTTTGGATGACCAGACTCTGAGAACAGTGGTTAAAGGGTCAAACCCTACAGAAGCTGATAATAAGGGCAGGTTCTTGGGCTGTCTTATTTCCCACCTTTATCTATGACTGGAAGAAAATTGTGGAGTTTCAAGGTGACAGCAAAGTGTGAAGAAAACAAATGGAAAAATCAATACTTAGTAAAACCTCTTAAAATGCTGTAATTCACCACAAAACCAAAATAATTTAGGATATATTAGAAAGAATAGAGTGAATTAATCTGGATGTGAGGTTACTTCATCAATCTATTATAAAATACAGCAAACAGTGTATTCAGAAAGATGCAGAATCTACAGAAAGATAAGCATAGCACAGCTGCAACTCATAGGTCATTCTCTGTGTTACTTCATTTAATAAAAATACATCTTTTTAGAACTCAATTTCAAATGATCAAATTTTGGAAATGTAAATAGGACCTAAATAAAACTGTTCCAAGTATGTAGATAATGATCTGAATATATGACTTAAATTTCCAGTTTGGGAACACACAGAATTTCACACTGAATTTGTAGATAAACTTCTAAAAATGGTTTATTTTTCTCTACTTTAAAAAAAATAGTCTTTGGTATTTACCATGTGAAATCCATGTCTGTCTTTTACACCTTTTACAGCACAGCTGCTGTTAATGCAGACCTTGTTTTAAACACCTTAAAAGCTTTTATGAATCAAATCTGCTTCTGATTGGGCTCACTCAGTGCATAGTCTTTCAGTGGAGTATTTCAGTATGAAAGCTTTTTTTATGGAGAAGAAAGCTAAAGCAAGGTATGATATCACAGCAGATATCACACAATTAGTGATTAAAGAGACTGCTAGATTTGAGGCCTAATCTATTATGTTCTTATAAGCAGGTAACGCAAAGTTAAAAAGGCTTTTTCTTTTTTTTTTCTTGAATGCCAATGTTATGTATCTGAATTAATTTTTGGATTTTTTTGGTAAGTTTTATGCATAGTATGCACATAAAACTAGATTCCGCCATTATCATTTGGGTTTTGTTCCCATAAAACATTCAAGTTTAACTACACACGGAGTTAGTAACTTAGGTGCCAGTTCTTTATAAAATTAGAAGGTACCCTATAATTTCCCATAAATTATTTTGTTTCTAAGTAGGTTATATTATCAATATGAATGCAGGTGAACTGAAGTAGCTTAGACACTGCATGCATTATTATTAAGTTAATCTGCTTGGAAAATTGTCTGTGAAAACACTGAAAGAAGCAGAAATAAAGACCTGCATCCTCAGTCTTCCTCAGGTCTTATATTCTTCCCCATAACAGAAAGACAAAACCCCTTCGGTTCATAATTCAGCCCATTTTTAAATAGAAAAAGTGTGCTTTATTTTTATTTTAATCAGAAATGTAGCAGTCAATGAAATGGAGATCAAGGTGCAGGAGAAACAAATGAAAGCTCCTATTTTCCATTTCCTTTTTTTCCTATTTTTTTCTTGCTCTAATATTCTTATTTTCAGCTCAGCTTCTTTTTCTCCAAATGGGAATATTGTTGGAAATGTAGATTTTAGAGGATGCTCAGAAAAAAAAAAAAAAAAAATCCTGTCCAGTTGTTGTTGGAAGTCATTAAAAACCCCAGTAAGGATTCAAGTGAACAAAGTGCTATTTGGCTATTCTTATGAATTAATGATATTTTTTTAAGACCATGTTGCCCATGGTTAAAGTTTCTTTCTGTCTTTCAGTTCCCTAGCTCTTTCTACACAAATTCTCTTGACTGTATAGTAAGCTGAAAATACTGATAAAACTCCCAAAGCTGACAGCTCTTCTCCCCATTTTGTGCAGAAGTACAGGACAGAGACATTTGAGCTCGTGGGATACTACAGAGGTTGCATAGCAACGGATGCGGGAAGCAGCTCATCTCTGCGGACTGCCAGACTCCCAGGACAGCACAGAAAGTGTTTCAGGGATTGCAACCTCAGATCTTTTAGGCTCTTTAACCTTTTGTGTTTAAAAGAAAGAACTATTTTTAAACCGTACTGGATAAGCATACATAGCTTTTCAGGTTCCACCAAGACAAGGAGAGTTAAACAGGAGTATTAATACAACTTTTCAAAAAAGCTTTTCATTCTTCCTTGTACTTTCAGAGAATAAAGCTGCAGATGGGACAAAAATGGGAAAGGAAAATAACATAATCTACTGTCCATTGGCAAAATGGTGCTACAAGTAATTTTTGACAATGATAGAACAAATTTTTTTTTGTTTTTTTTTTTCTGTATCAATGGCTCTTTCGTTGTGTAGTGAGAACAGTAAGAGATGCATGATATGCATAGAATAATGAAAGATTTGGAAAGAAGGATTGACATTTAAACATGGCAATGAAATGGTCACATTTGGGACAAGTAACACTGGTCATTAGGTAGGCAGCACTTAGAATTCTTAATATTTCTAATATTTTAGTTTCAGGATTTTAATGTTTTACGAAGCAGAAGTGGGACTTTGCAAGTTACTTTCATTTCTTTACAAAGAAAATATGTGAATCCCAGTAACATTCCACACATCTATAACAGTTCCTTTAGAAGATTATAAAGCCCCTTAAGAACACAAAGCAACAAAGCTTTGTGACAAATTACTCCCAGATATGAACAGAAAACAAATATGGCTCCACAAAGAAACAATTAGGACAAACTGGCACACTATTTAGATTAGAAATCATCATAGGATAAGATTACCTTTTCAAGCCTCTAAAGAGTTTGAAGTGATAAATTAATTTGTCAATGAAATGTAGACACCTCCTCTGTTAAACTGAGTGAGGATTTTCAGGATCAGAAGTCTGGACTTAGGTGCCTAAAACCCCCATATATTTCTTGTGATCCAGAGTACTTAACGATAAGTGACTGAAAACCAGCTTTAAAGGGAGTCAATTGTTGTTTTCGTCAGTAACTGATCCAGGGTCCCAGAGGCTGAGTTTTCAGGAGCACTAAGACTTACAGTTCCAATGGAAGCTGGCAGTACAGTGCTTTTGAACTTGTATGAACACATGAAACATTACAGGCTGCTAAGTAGTGTGAAAAACGAAATTATTTTAAATCCAAACTTTATAATTATTTTTGAATTTGAAGGCTATGTTATTCAATTCCTCTCCTGTAAACTGTGTTAACTAATCTAGCATGGATATTTTTTGGTGAAGCCATGTTTACAGTTTTAGTAGCTGATACTTGTAGAAGGGTTGCTCTATCTGAGGCACAAGTCATAGGCACTGTATTTCAATAGTAAAATTGTCTCTGCTATTTCATATGCAGGATTATTTCTAATCTTTTCATATTGTTTTAGTATCAGATTAAAAAAAAAAGAAAATACTAATACTAGATGTTCATGCCTGATCTTTGCTTAAGAAGAATGGCATGCAGTTCAAGAGGTGGCCAATTTGTTATAGTCCCTGTCAACCAAAGGCTGGCCCAAGTGGGAATGGTGTCTCCATGCTGAAAATGACAGGTTTTGAACTGCTGCTGAGCAGACACAATTAGAGTCCTCATATCCCAAGATAAGAAAATTAATTTCCATGCCTGTAAGCAAAAGTAGTGCCAAGTATTACAAGTTCCCCAAGGTGCAAGGACTCCAAGGCATCCTTATACAGATAAGCAAAGGCTGAGATGCATTTATTTAACTGCTAAATAGATGGAGCGCAACACATTAGTAACATTCTTGCCCACATAATGATGTTTTATATTTTTAAAGAATTATATTAAATAAAATACATAAAAGACTAATTAAGAGAATTGTTATTCACAAATGATTTTGATGCAAATATTGAGATTTCAGAACCTGCTTCCATTTTGGAAAGGAAGAAAACATTGAAACCTTCAGTTTCATAAAATTTACTGAATAAACTAAACCAATATTACTAAACAATTTCACATGTTTAAAAATGTGAAGTACAGTTCATATTCACCTATGACATTGAATATAAAACTAGCTATACTATTTTTAATATAAAAATGTTTGGTAAAGCTGACCATTTGATCTTTGTTGGTTATTGCCAATATTACTTACCACATAAAACCCCCTACCAACAAACAAACAAAAACAAACAAACAAAAAACAAGCCAAACACACCTTGGCTCATATTAAAAAGCACTTAAGGTTTCTTAATCTTTTAGTGTCAGTCTTGAAGATTATTGAATTTTTAATGTGAAATTTGAGCTCACAAAAATTTATCCATTTATCCAAAATGTTTAAGTATACAGATGTTTTAAGGTTTACAATAGTATCTTTCCTAGCAACAGATAATTTAGCAGCAGTGACCTTTAATATTTGGCAGCAGTACCTTTTTCCCTAACAATGCTGGAGGAAATGAAAGACATGAAAAAATACTTAGCTTGTGCTTTGTGGAACTAACAATTTAAATATCTAAGCCTGAGGGACAGATTTATTTTTAATAATCTATTTCTGTAAATGGGATGCAGAGTCAGAAAAATTTATTTAAGACCACAACATAGTATAAAAAGTGAAGGAATAAGAACTAAGAGTAAATCTTAAAGAAATTTCAGTGATTTACTTATGAAGTTCTTTCAGTGACAGAAATTTTCTTCTATACTCAGTGCTCTCCATTTCTAATCCTTGTTTCTGCTCGTAGCACTTACCTTATTCTTGCCTTTCTTGTTTTCATACTTATGCTTTCTGCACTTCTGCAATTGTTGAGAATTTTATAAAAGCACATTCCCACAGACAGAAGTATGTACTTGGCATGTGAAGTATACATGTGGTATGTATTGTAAAAGTAACTACTCACAATTTCTACCATTTAATGACTAGAATAATTGTGAAAATAATATAGTATTTTCCTTCCATCTGTCAGTAATATTTCAAGTAGAAAGAAGGACTAAAATACACTTTTTGTTTTCCTTTTGATTTTTTCTTTTATTTTTCAAATATATGTAAGAAATATGAATTGTTCTTAAGAAGCCTTGAAGCGTTTGCAGTCTGCCCACATAAAGTCAAACCTGAAATGACTTCAATGGAACTACTAAATGTGATTAGGAAAAGGAGAACTACAAATCCATACTGAACTCTTTTTTCACACAATCCCTGTTTATTATTTTCTAGCATTTGCTGTATATAAGTAAATTAGTATGACAGCTTAGTTTATATTATTTCAACATACCTAAGCTTGCAAATTAAAGAATCTATCATATCAGAGCAGTTTTGAAACCTCTATGTACATTTCCAGATAAAGTTTGGTTTTCAGTTTTAAAAATATAATACAGAAAGTAATATGTAGCACAGGATAGCTGCAATTTTCATAAAAGATTTTTCAATAAATATTTGAATTAAGGTCTGTCTTCAAAGAAAAATCAGAAGGAAAACACTGATGTGTTTGTTATTATGAAGTACTAAAATTCAAACTCATTATAGACATCTAGTTGAAATTGCACAGGCATCTTTCTCAGAATTTTTCTGTAAAATTAAGGCAAGAATCCAGTACAGATAGATAGTGATACTTGCTAACGAGCAGAGACAACATCCCTCTCCAGCATTTAGCAGCTTCCTGCCTCTGAAATGCTCTTTTCCTCTTGTCCCTTGCTACATGACACAAAAGTTTATCATCTGCATTTGCCTAGAACTCAAAAGTAGAGTCTACATATGGAAACTTCTGTCTGGAGATATTTTGACCTTTGATGTAATGGTGCAGATTTTTGCTTGGTTAACTAATGCAGCTCTTTATTGTTGCCAAATCTATTTATTCCCAGAGCTGTGTTTGAGGTCCTTCAATAATATTATTTTTCTTAGCAGATATAAAAGAGAAGGAATGAGATGAGGACTCTTTCTGGTAGAAGGCTACAAGGAACACATCTGTTCCCAAATGATTTGTATTACACAGTGTGGGTTATTGAAGTTTTACAGCCATAATAATTTATTAAATTGAACTCTGATCAGGAAAGATACTCTGATAGGAATTGGACAGAAGGGGAACTAAAAATAATTCTAGTATTTTAGACCCTGTTAACTTTTTTACATGGCTGATTCAGATTTCTTTTGGATTTCCATAATTCTGTAACACAGAAAACCATAGTATTCTAACTTCTGGGACACTTAGAGATTTGCCAGTTATGAGTGGCTAAATGTGCATCATTTGGCTAGAATACGATCCTATGGGTGCTAGAAGTTACGGATGTCGCTAGTGTGCTTGTGACAAATATTCCAGACGCTGCTAGTGGGTTTGCAGAGGAAGGTGAGAGCCGGCGCGGTTCTGCCTCTGTGCCGAGCCCAGAGAGCCACCAGATGGAGCGTGTCACTCACCGGGAGCGCGGCTCTCCGCAGCTCCGGCGGCGCAGCTGGCAGCGCCCTCCAGCACAGCAGTCACAACTCGCCTTTTAAGCAGAAAATGCTTAAAAGCATTCAAATGCGAAGCGGCTGTGATGCAAAACATCTTACATTTCCAAATATTATTTCTATAATATTACTACTAAGTGTGAATGCATCGAGCATACTTTCTGTACATTCCCAAAATTTAAGATGGTTTATGTAAATGTTATGCGAACAATCTAGTCCCTTGCAAAAATCTGTCTTCTTGTCTTTCAGTTATACTGCATCTTTTCTGGAAAGAATTTTTTCCCCCCAATTTACATCATATTCATTGTGCCTTATTCGTAGCCTTTTGTACTCTTGGTTGTTTTAGGATAGATCTTCCATGTGCCATCTAGCAGCAATTATGATTAAGCTAATTTCTAGAGACTAAAATAGGCTTTACCTTTAATATAGAGCTAGGGTAAAATAGTATAATGAATAAAATTAAATTTTCATTTCTCTATTGGTACCAGATATAATTTTAAAATTAATTTCTACATTAAAATATGAATCACAGTGTGAATACCTCTAGTAGCTAGTCTAAGAAACTCAGACATCAAGAATGCAGTAACACCTTACCTCCCCTACCTCCTCTCCCTACTGCAAAGCAACCTCTCAGTGGAGTTAACTGGGACCTCTAACTAGTATATAAAAATAAAATTCTGTTGCTACTCTATTTTGATATGTGTTAGAATTCTTATGAAGAAACATCAGTTATGGTCATTGTATTAAAAAAAATCCTTCAGAAATGCAAAGGGTACCTTCTACTTTGAAAGTAAGCTTTAAAAATTATACAAGTGTCAGGTTTTTTGGTTTTGTTTGAGGGGTAATGTTTTATTTCATGTGGGAGGAAAATTTAAGTTTTTAGAAACTAGAAACATAGACACTTTTTTTTTTTTTTTTTTTTTTTTTTCCCTATTTGGATTTATAGCTCCTGGGCCTCATTAACCTTATGGACTTATCAGAAAACATACAACTGCTTGATGGCATTTAACCCCATAACCCTCTACAAAGAAAACAAACCCCTTCCAAACAAATAAAGTCTGGATCTTTATCAAGTAGTCTGTTTACAAAGACAAAGTACCTTTCATTCTTAAAATTTATGATAGAAGGAATCGCGTTAATGTGTAACTCTCCTTATCTGACTAATACTAATTTTATCTTGAGAAATACTTGTGAATAAACCTTGTATGCAAGGCTGAACAGAAATATCTTTACAATATGATTTTTATCATGTCAGTTATTCTTATGTCTCTAATAAATAATTTTCTACTGACATATTTTGTATAACTTATTGCCTTTCCTGTTCTCAAATTTGAATTCATAAAATCAAAACTCAGATGTTTATCTCAAAAATATTTTTAAAATTAACAGTGATAACAAACAATGTTAACAAAATGTCAAGCTTAACACCACTCAGCTCACTGAAAATATTTGCGCAATCAGATTTGAATTAAAATGCTGCATCTTCTCTTGAGTAAAACTAAATTGAAAGAGTTATAGCATAAGAAAAAATATGATGAATAACAATGATGATATCTATTGTTTCTGTGAAGGAAGATCAAGTTCAAGTCTTTGTCATGGTTCATTGGTGAAATCATCACTGGGAGAAAAACCAAAACAAATGTTCCTATTCTGCAGAAGTTACTACACAATAGTTTTTTTTCTCTCTCTTTCAAACCAGAGAAGGAGTTGTAAAAAGGCAATGCTGACAGCAGATTCACTAATCAGTTCGAAGTTATTCATACTGAAAAGGTCAAATCTTACCCATATTTCAAGATAAAAGTCTTTGAAAAAAAGCATATTAGAACTCTTCAAGATTTTATAGAAAGGGATAAAGTTATTAAAACATTTTATTTTCTCCCATATGCTTATGAGAATCTGGATGAAGCCAGAGCTACAAGTTTTCCTGTTATTTCAGCCAATACAAGAAGTTTTCCCCACTTCTTTATTTCTTTGATGTCTTAAAGGTAATCAGTGAGAACCTCTGCTGTTTGGAAGGGGGGATTGTATGCAATAGTAAGGAAAAGAGAAGGCAGCCCTTTGTGTATAGAATAAAGTAATCTAAAAAGAATATAGTGGAATATTTACTAAGAAAAGAAAATCTGAAAGAAATAGGTATGCAGATCTTAAAATGACAATGGCAGCCATCAAAGTGAGTCTGTGATCTGGTGGTCCAATGGTGTGGTATCACATTAATACAGAGAAGAAATATAGGATAAATATATATAAATTGGTATTTTGTTCCATTATCTTTCATTGAATTGATTAACAATATACAGTGATTCAGAGACTTTGATGTAGTCACAGTAGTTGTGTTTCATTTATTATTTGGACTGTATAGTTTCATGCTCATTACCATTGTGTAGTTGGGAAAGGAAAGAATAATTCATAGAAAGGTTTGCTCCAGAGTGCTTTGTGATGGAGCTACATTTGCCAGTCTGACTGCTGCTTCAGTTAGTAGTTAATCCAAAAGGTTTATGTAGGATGCTCTAGGTTTAGGAAAGGAGGAGATTTCTCAAGAAAAGTATTTGGTATCTTTTTTTAATCTTAGAAATTATAAAACTAGGAAAATTATGCCAGAAAATTCAGTGGTTGTAATTTTGTAATTGCATAATATAGTGACAGGTATTAGCATCTGGACCATGACTGCTTGTATGCCTATGTAATGTAATTGTGGGAACTGTTTTCTTTCCATTCAGATAGCTTATCTTGTATTTTAACTAAATTCATGGGCTAAATCTTTTCTTGCATGAACAACTTTTACAGAACACTGGTTAAAGAAAACTTTACACTGTATAATTATCTCCTTCTATTATTCAAGAATTAGGTAAAATAATAATTTCAGAGCTTCTTATCTGAACTGCCTGACCTATCATTTAATCACTCCATCATTTCACGTACTTTATTCTTATTTACCTCTTTTAAATTGCCCCCTTTCATTCATTCTCACAGTTTCTCTGAACATTTTTTTTTTCTTGTCATTCCTGTAAAATTTCTAAAGAGAAATGAATGTAGTCCATCAGTTATCAGCTGTCTTATATCAGTGTAACTTTCTGGGGTTTACTGGATTTATTCCAATATGTATCAGAAGAGGATGTGATTTAGTACTTCAGGAGAATAATTTACAGGTGCAATAATTCAAAATAAAAGAATTAAATGAATTTTGTTTGTTCACATGCAATTTTTTTTTAATTTAGATCATTGTTTCAGTGTATTTAAGGTTTTATTCAGATAAACAAAATTATGTCCAGTTAAACCAGTTAATTTTCATTTGGAAGTGTGTTAAATCAAATCAAGATATATTCCTTTTCATCCACTTTCATTTTCTAAAAAACATTTTTGTGGTCCTTACAAACATCTTCCTGGTTTTTTTTCCATCCTCCATCTTTCAAATTATTTAATCTCTGTAAAATTCTGATATCTCGTCCTTTGCCCTTTTCAAAAATCAGTATCCATTTGAAGAAAAAAGAGCTGCAGTGCAGCATTCTTTCTCTCCTCTATTCACACTCCACACAACTTACAGCCTGATACAAGTAGGTAATATGTGCACCAACTTTTGAAGGTATCTGCATTCATACAAATTTAGAACAATGAAATTCAATTTTTGCTTTGTTCATAGATGGTAAAATCTCCTAAGAAGGGATAGGCAAGGAAAGAAATGCAGTGATGTAGCCATGTATGTTAAAAAGAGTTTTAGTTTTCTAGAGTTTGATTCTGCTGATACCAGGTTTGAGTGCTTCTAGGTAAGAATCAGGAGAAGGCCAACAAAGCAGGTATCATGGTGGGAAGCTGTTACACATCACACATCAGGATGAAGGGATGGATGAAATATTCTATAAGCAACTAGGAGAACTGTCATGGTTAGTAGCTTTTGTGGGGGATTTCCGCTTTCCAAAAGTCTGCTGGAAATAAAATACAGCAGACATGAAGCTGCCTAGGAGACTCCTCATATCTGTGGAAGATATCTTCCTGACACAGCTGGTGAGTGAGACAGTTAGGGAAGGAACCTGTTTGAGAATGAAGAATTTGTGGGAGGTGTAATGGTTGCAGACCAGCTTGGGCATAGTGATCATGAAATGATAGTTTTCTGCTCCCAGAGAAGTGAGGAGCAGGCTGATAGAACTTGGACCTCAGAAAGGCAGACTCTGACCTGTTTGGGAGACTGACTGACAGAGTGCTTTGGGAGGTAGTCCTGAAGGGCAAAGAAGTCCAGTAAGACTTGACTTTCTTCAGTAAAGAAATCCTAATTACAGGAGCAGGCCATCCCCACTCACCAAAAGACAAGCTGGGGGGGGAAGACCATTCTAGATGAACAAAGAGCTTTGTTTAGAACTCAGGAATCAAAGGAGAGTTTATTAGTTTATTACTTTTGGAAGAAGGGCCACACAACTCAGGAGGACCACAAGGATGTTGTGGGAGAAAATTAGAATGGCCAAAGCCCAACTAAAACTTAACCCAGTCACTGTCGTAAAAGACAACAAATGCGCTTCTAAAAAACCACACTAGTTAAAAAAGGAGGGCTAAGCAGAACCTCCATCCTTTTTTGGATCTGTCAGCCTAACCTCTGAGACAGGGAAGTTCCTGGAGCAGGTCATTTTCAGCATCATGACACCGAATGTCAGGGGATGAGACCATCAATGGCTGTTTATGAAAGGCAGGTCCTGCTTGACAAACCTGATCTCCTTCTGTGACAGGATGACCTGCTTTGTGAATGAGGGAAAGGCTGTGGATGTGTCTACCTGGACTTAAGTAAAAAGCATTTGACAACAGTTTCACACATCATTCTCCTGGAGAAACTGTTTGTTAATGGCTTTGATGGGTGCACTCTAAACAACTGTCTCTGTGTGTGGGTCCAGAGGGTGGCGGCGAATGGAGTTAAATCTATCTGACAGCCAGTTGTCAGTAGTGTTCCCCAGGGCCCAGTATTGGGGGCAGTTCTGTTTCAAATCTTAATAATTTGGTCAAGTGGATTGAGGGATCTTTCAGTCACTTTGAAGATGATGCCAAGTTTGGTGGGAGTGTTGATGTTATGGAGGGTAGGAAGGCTCTCCAAACTGCATCCAATTTTGGACCCCTCACTACAAGAATGATATTGAGGTGCTGAGTGTGTCCAAAGAAGGGACTGACAGCAAGAGAGCTGCTGAGGGAGAGGGGAGTGTTTAGTCTGGAGAAAAGGAGGGTCAGGAGTGACCTCAGGACTCTTTACAACTACCTGAAAGGAGGCTGTAGTGAGGTGGGAGTTAGTTTCTTCTTCCAAGTAATAACTGACAGGACAATACAAAAGGGGCTCGTTTTGTGTCAGGGGAGGTTTAGATGGAAGATAAGGAAAAAAAAAAAATTCCCCCGAAAGGTTGTCAAGCATTGGAAGAGGCTGCTCAGAGAATTTGTGGATTCAGCATCCCGGGAGATATATAAAAGATGTGTAGATGTGGTGGTAGATGTAGTGTTTAAGGACATGGTTTAGCAGTGGACTTGGCAGTGCTGGTTTGGACTCAATGATCTTACAGGTCTTTTCCAACCTAAATGATTCTCTAATTCTAGATGCCACCATAATAAACATGATCAAACATGCACTTCTATCCACTTCCTTACTACCATCTGTATCTACGTATTATCTTTCACTGTCATGTGCCTGTTATTTTATGGTCTTGCAAGGTTTTTGTAAAAGATTTTATCTTAAGCTTTTCAGGCATTCAGATAAGTCATACCTGTTCTTTCTCCTCTGTGACACGTTTTTGAAGTCTGCCATCTTCAAGCACAATTTTTCTTTTTTTTACTGTCTGGATTGTGCTCTTCTGAATGTGATGACTCTCCTTATTGTTTTTATCAGTTTTCCAAAACCCAGTGTATTAATGGCCCTTTAGCTTCCAATTTTCCTCAATATTCTTGTTGAAATTACAGTGCTGTCTAATTCATTGCATCTTAAATGTCTTTTGAATGTCATTTGGAAAAAAAAAAATTATCAGAGGATTTTATACCAGTCTTACTGCAAAAGAAATAAACTGAATAACATATGGGTTTTGTTTTCTTTTCCCGAAGGCAGAAGAGTGCAGTGAGGGGCATTAAAGTTACCCATTGAGAATATTTTGAGCAGAGGTCTTCCAAATCTAGTGTAAATGTTCTACTTGCTAATCAAGTCTCCACAGCCAGACTATGTAGGACTGCAACACATGCAGTTCTGCTGTCTTGTTCTAAATGTATTTTAGCTTGAATAATAAAAAAAAAAAAAATGAATTTTGTAGTTTAACAAAGGAGGGAAAATAATAGTGGCAGAAAAGAATAGCACATCTCATTTGGAAGTGCTTTGTGATTTTGCAGGTAGGAATTATTTCCTTTCCTTTATCTTGGAGAATTTTTTTCTAATGAGTCATTTACAGCTGTTTGAAGGGCAGTGAACTTTATAGATATCATAGTGTACAGCTGTAGTGTCTTTTCTCCTCGGGTTGTTTTTTTTTTCCTAAGGCAAGGCAGCAATGGTTATCATAGTTCAAAGTCAATGTTGCTATGTCATACTGTTATCATTTAGGTCTTATCTTTATGAATTAATGATAATGGTCTATGAATTCCTTTGTCTTAGCTTTTTATATAAATGTTTTGCCATATAGAATCCCAATGAGCATTAAGTTAGAGAAAATTAAAGAGAAAAGTGACCAGGAATGTCATAATTTGTGAGCCCAGTAATAGCTCAGTGTAAATCTTTAAGAGTTCTTTCATCTCTCTTGAGCTCATTAGCTGTAATAATCTTCCTGATTCTGGGTCAGTCATTGAAGTGTAAAACTCTCAGGGATATGATTATATTTACCTGTTGTTAAGACAATTTTTTTTGACATCCAAGGACTGATGAGAAGGGTAACTGTAGCTAATGCTTCTGCATTATTCCTTAGGCATTTTGGAAATCTTGTAACTCAGCCAGATGGAATATTCCAGTATGTTTCTCGACATTATCTCAATATCATTTTCCCCGGTAGCAGGTAATGCAAGCCACAGAAAGGTTACCAGCTTAAGTAGGCAATAAATTCCCATAAAATGAAGTTTAAAAGGAAGATTAAGAGATGTTTTCTCTCATATGTTTTCAAAGAATTGCTGTTGACAGTCATTAATGTTTTTCATCACATTCCTAAAACTACTTTTCTCTACTTTTTTTCTTTATTTCCACAGTAATATAAAAATTGGAAAAGTAGTATTTAAACAAATTGTCCAAAAACGCAGCATACACTTTATTACAATGAAGACTTGTTTAAGAAAAGAATTCTTGTAGAAGCTAGAAGAAAATACTGAAAAAACAATTGAGTAGCTGATTAACAAATATGTGATGAAACCAAATAAAGTAGTAAATATAAAAACATACTGTTACCAAGATATTAAACTATAGTCCAGCATAAAATGATACAAATATAGAAATCTTTTAAATTTTTCCTTATATGGAAATTTTAGTATTTGGTGTCCTAAATTAATAAATTATAAAACATAAGGATATATATAAACTGTCAATAAGTAAGGTAATTTTATTTAATTTTTTTCTGGTGTTGTTCAGAGTATGTTAAGGTAACTCGAAGAGAATATTTGTACTTGAATGGTCACTAAAGAAATGAATTTCATGGACGGCACAAATTGGGTGCTATGTTATTTCAAAAATTGAGATGTATTTACCACAGGGCTTAAAACATAGAAGGAAATCAGTTAAGCAAGTTGGAATTACCTTGTATTTTTTCCAAAGCATGGGTTTAGTATAATATTAGAGCTGTCAATATTTATGGATTTTAAATTAAAATCAAATCTATGCCTTGTCTCTTCATAAAACCAGAATCTTTAATTGGTTTTGTATTGCAAGAAACAAGTTGTTTTGATTTATTCCAGCTCTCATGAAAAAATCAATTCAGATTTTCATAGAGGCATGAACAATTTTAAATAGATTATTTCAATTATTCCTGCTGTTTATTAGTCTGTGTGGGTCACTAACCCTATACACATTTAGGATTACATATTTACACAAGGAAAATATTAATCAAATCTTGAGCCAAAATAGACTAGAATGTCTCATGTCCAGAGTTTGCATAGTTGTTTTGCTGAACAGGACCATCTAGGAAGGTGTTACCCGTAATTATTGATAAACTGATTTTGACAAAGCTATGTTAATGAGAATAAATACAGAATTGGAAATCATTTGGTGTTGATAAAGTACAAAGAAAGAAAGTAAGTTAAATCTTCAGATTTTTTCCATGACGAGTATAATTTTTAAATATACCCCAGTGCTGTTAAACTCTGTGTTTTATTAGATGGATAGGGTTGGAGTTCATTGTTTTAAAATTCCTGTTGGACTATCAGGGGTTTCAAACACAAGTGAAGAAATTTTGTGAAGTTGTTTTGTGAATAGAATCACAAAGTATAAAAAGGATCTAGGCAACATATCCCATGCTTTCTAAATGAAATCTAAAAAGAATATTGATTTTTCAGGTAAATAAATAGTCAGTCTTATCAGGAACGCTTATTCTCAGCGTTTCTGAATATTTGGTATACACATTTTTGGTATCTAATCTTCCATTTCAAATTAAAGCTAATGGGTTACTTTAATTTTCTGGCTAATATGTTAAATCCAGTGGCACTTAAAAAATTGAATCACAATTAAAATTGATTGCCTCCTTTTGTTCTTATAACATTTATCAAAGACAGATGCAATGCACTCTAGCATTATTCTTTTCAAGGGTAACAACTTGGAGTGGTGATTTGTTTTGTTTTTGAAGTACTGAGAAGTCCTCTCTGAAGTTTTTTATTGCACATATGATGAACTTTCAGAGAGCTTTAATGAACTTCTAAGCTTTGAAAATAGTTGCAGAATATTTGCATGGAGTTGCAGAATATTTGCATGCATCTGTTCTTTAAATGGGAACCCTCTCAGCTTTCTGGTGAGTTCTAAGAGTTACTCTATTCATCAACTCAAATCAGTGTTTAGCCTTGATATAGCTCTACATATGACATATTCAAAAAGCCTTTCCAGTATTAATGATCACACTGGCTTAGTAGGACACAATTTTTTTAATAGCGAAGCAATCTGGACCTTGGAATGCACTGAGCAGCAATTGTATTCCCATCCCTGCAGAATCAGTCATATGCAGTTTGCAACCATAATTCAACAAAGTCAATACATCCTTTACACCTTAGAAGTAAGTGTTATTTTTCAGAAGTTGTTGGGTTCATTCTGCATTGACTTCAGCTTACTACAGTGTGTTAATACCCTAGTCACATCCCTCAAATTACAACAAAGTAATTAAGAGAAACATAAAAATATAATTATGTTTTGTTTGAAAATTCTGTAATTTCCATGCAGACTGGGTAAATTATTCATACTGGATGTGGATTTCATTTTTGCTTTATTGCACTGATAGCATAATCACATAGTCCTAATTATAGAGATAGCAAATAAGAGAGAAAAGAATATACCACCCCATACTCCTAAAGAAATTTCTTCTGGCACTCTAAGGACTAATTAAAATTCATTATTGCACCACATTTTGCACCAATACAGAAGTTTTGTAACAAAAGCCTGCATGGGAAGGAAGGAGTCAGAGTGTTACTGCCAGGATGTTTTTCAGTGAGTACTATTCTTTCTCTCTAGCACTTGTTCCCATAGAGCTGTTGCTGTTGGTCACCAATGCAATGTGAGCCGGGGCACTCTCGAAAACCGGTGTGGAGCATTCATTTGCAACACCTGCAGAGATAATGCAATTTTCAGTTTCTCTTGAAGAGCTGGTTAAGCTGTATTGCTATTATGCATTGTTTTCTTTACTGCCATGTCTCCATCAACTCCACCTTGCACACAGAGAGCTCTGATTTAGGATTTGACAGAGACAGAGAGCAGTTGAGCAGCCTACTTACCCTCTGCGCTTCTGGGACCAGGGGGAGAAACTGTTACATCGAGTTGCAACAAACCAGGTGGATGGTCCTGCCATTACCGGGATTGATGGCTTCAGTTATTACTGTTGGAACATGCTGACAGATTCCACCTTGCTGTGCTGGCCTTGTTGCATTCTTCTGCACGTACTACAGTGGTGGCACCAACCATGGCAACTCTATGTTGTAATGTGCAAGTAGGAAACGGAGACCAGACATTGAGTAGGCACTGCTCAGGTAGCTGGCCCTCATCTCTTTCAGAAAAGGCAGAGGCAAAGAATACATTGTGAATCTTAGAGGTAAAATTACAAGTAAATACTAAGGTTTATAAGCAAATGTCCACTTTTTCATGATTTTACTCCTGTCCTTGTCTTGCTTGAGCAGAACAAAGGCAATAATATAATAATTGTAAAGGACTAGACTACAGATGTATCTTGGGCAGGATTCTCTCACTTGATCTTAGGCACCTGTGGAACAAGTGTCTAAGTTGATCTAGATATTTAAATATCTGCTATAGCCAACAGAAGGGAGTCAGTTTATTTGATTGCAGTCTGATAGCACTAAGCATCACTGAATCTATTGTCCAGGACTTGACTGATCAAAAAAGGAGCCCTTCTGTTTGGACATTGTAAACACCCACATTTAATCAAATTGTGCTCTTTATATCTCATTTGTAAGCAGATGAGAGAAGAATAAATGTCAGTACTGGAACATAAAGATGACTTAAGCCCCGGACTGCATTCAGTAGCTGGAGGACTCTGGATACACTGGCAGAAAAGTTACTGGGCATGCAGTTAAGGCTGAAAAGTAAATCTGCTTTTACAGAAATACAATTTTCAAATTTGGATTCAATCCCAAGTAACAAATTTAATGGAAAATAAGACACTCTAGAAGATATGAGCGTGAAGTTGACTTGCAATTAACCTGTATCAAATACTCTGTGGGACACACAAATTGGGAGAACACAGAGATCGAGGACTTGAAATTGAGTTTAGTATACCCCAGTAATTATTGTGAACAGCTAGCTATTACATGGGATGTCACTCTTAGTTAGACCAGAAGTCCATGTTGGCACTAAGAAACCCTAATAAAAATACATTTGGATATACATTCAAAGAGGATTTGATTTAACAAATTTTTATTATGTGGAAGGAAAAAAAAGAGTTAAATAGTTACACCCAAACATCCCAATCAATTCTGCTTCCAACTGTTCCACCTATCCCTGAAGAGAGTGCCACACAAGGTGGGCACACCTCCTCTGAGACAGGTTTTTTTATACAGTCAAAGCTTTTTCACTCTGGTGCAGTCTTTTACCATGCCCCACTTCTCTGGTATATTTTTACCAAAACTCAATCCACATTCTACTCCTCCACCATACGCAGGGTGAGACTGAGCATTTCCTCATCACAAGGATCACTGTGGGCTCTTAAAAAGAATATTTAATTCCCTGGAGAAGTATTATAGGTATGTGGGTTTCCTGCCTATCATCCATCTATCTATCTATCTATCTATCTATCTATCTAGCTAGCTAGCTAGCTAGCTATCTTCACACACATACATATATACAGAAATCAAATATTTTAAAAATGTTTCCCATGAAAAAGGCTGTCTCTGTATTCATATTTGCTCTCTTATAAACAGACATTTGCCTTTGCTATAAAGAAGTAGAGAATCAGTAACTAACAATAACATGTCTATGGTTTAGGTAAAGAAAACAGCATAAAAAGAGGGAAGGCCCCTAATATTTACACTAAGAGGATCCAATGCTTATTTTTTTAATGACAAAATATAAATAAAAGTAAAAAAAAAAAAGTGCCTCTCTCCTGAATTTTTTTTTGTTAGACACTGCTGTTATCTGATATTTAATAAAAAGAATATGACCTGAGAAAGACAAGGTCTCTCTCCTCATTGTTTTCAATTGAACAAGCTTTAATACTCTATCGAGATTCTTTACTACTGGGGATATTTCAGTGCAGCACAATTTGTTTCAAAGTAATAGCTTTCCTGTTAGAGCTAGTTTGTCATGTCAGAGGGGGTGATTATTCATGATAAGCCACTGGCAATATTACCAGCAATTTTTAAAAAATGTAGGGTACTGATTAATTTCAGAAATATTGGCTACTGAAAGCAGACATCAGTACTGCAGAATGGATGAGACACTTGGAGTAACAGTTGCCAAAAGGTGAAATAAGCTAATACCCAGGAGCACATCAATTACAGATATAAAGTCACACAATTTAATAGAAAATGATGTGTTTTGCTTACTTGATCAGAAAAACACTGGATTCTGCTGAGTATTAATGATTGGGAGGGAGGAACTGAATGTCTGAGACTAGGGCTATAATATAACAAATTGTCATTAAATCTCAAGAAATAATTAGCACTTTTTCTACTTTCTCTCTCTCTCTCTTTTTTCTTTTTTTTTTTTTTTTTTTTTTTTTCCTGGTATTAGCTGAAACCCAAGAGGAAAAGACTCAGTCTAAACATCTGCATTTTTCCCATGCAGAAATTATGGTTAGAGAGTAGTTATGATGTAATAGAATGTAAGAGACATTAATGAATACACAACACCGAGCACATTAGTAAAGTATGTCCAAATTCCAATCAGCAGATATGGCAGAAAGTAAGTAATATGCCAGGTTCCTTTGTCCCATACAAATAAACTATTTACACTCTCCTCAAGTATAAAAAAATGTGATTGCCCTGAAATTCTGTAGTGCTCACATGTGTGAGGGGTATTAAATGTGGCAAGATTTCAATCCCAGAGAGTATTTTTAATTTGTTCTGTGATGAGATTCCAAATGTCCTCTCTTGTTTTTATGCCTAGTTCTATTGCCCAGATGCTTGCCACATCTGAGAGATTACCCTTATCTGGCTGCATGAGCAAGGAGGTAGTTGTTTTGGAACAGATGATCCCTTGTCTACAAGGCATTGAGATATTATTTGAGGGATAGGAGAGAAGTATTGAAATATCCTTAGAAGAAAAGTTAATTACATACTGGGGATAAAATCCTGGGTGTATTTCAGCTGACTTTGTTGAAACCAGACTTTCATCTGTGGTGGTGCTAGCAAAGTTTTTAAAATAGAAGCAGAAGACTATTCTGTGTCAGGGACTTATGTATAAACCAAAGTAATTAAATGCCTAAAGGTGAGTTAAAACCCCCTCTATTTTCCTGTGAAGATGATAATCTTCTATTGAATGACCTCGAGGTTTCTAGGTTTATGTTTCATCTTTTTTTTTAAATTCCTCAAAGACTGACAACACTATTGAAGTTAAACCCTCTTTGTTTTCAGTTATAGGGAATGACAAACAGTTTTCTGTTGTAGAACAAGAAATACAAACAATGTAAATAAATATTTATTTCAATACATGTAATAAAAATGGCATGGGTACTTTTATTACATCCAGTTTGTTAGTTTGCTACCTTTACAATTTAAGCCTCCTGCTGCTCAGAATATATTCTGTGTGAACATGAATAGTCCTATTGGATTTTAGACCTTCCGTTTCTTCAAAGAAGTAACCCACTCAAGATTGACAGGACAGAACAGAAACTTTTGTCCTAGTAGTTTTCACAATTAAGACAAGTGGAAGACAAGACTAAAAAGTATTTCTAAACATCTTTCAGAAAATGCTTCTGTAACAGAGCTAAGAAATTACTCTCTGGAGAAAAAGCAGTACCTCCAGAAAGTGTTTCAAATGTGGCGATAATATATAGTAATTGTTTCTTTTTGACTGGTATTCTCTACCAGTTCCACTGATTGAGTTACAGAGTTTCCAGTCAACCCTACCAAAAGATTGGAAAAGTCATTTTGATACCTTGTTACAGCTTCTGCAAGGGAAAGAAAATTCATCCTACTCAGTTTATTAACAAAAAGTATAACCATCTTTTCTCGTATCCTTAAAATGATACAAATCACAGATAAAAGTTAAACTTCTTTTGAAAACTTCATGGTGTCTAAACCTGATACTGTCCCAATTTCCAGTAAGTTGTTCAGAGAATTGGCATCAGAATATCTTGTTTGAGAAAGCAAATGCTTTTAAGAACTAATTAAGAACAATAAAGTGGCAATTTAGTTATGAAATCCTCAATTACTTGGAACTACTAAGAGCTAATTTTAAGAGAGTTTCTTCAATGTTCTTTGTGCACTTCACAAACACAATATTTTTTGTGTGCTTTTTTTTGTTTGTTTGTTTTCGTAATAAGGCTTTATTAAGCAGGTCTGAGATTTCCTTGGGCTAAAGAAGAGTCTTAAATCAAGGAAATTTGCATTATATGTCCAACCCCCCATAAAATTATTTACAAAAATAGAAAGTAAAAAACAATCCCAAAGAAAGATATTACCAAGACAGATGAAGATGTAACTGTGAGAGTTGGAGTGGTTTAGGTTCCAGGGACATCTTATAGAAGCCTTCCAGGACCTAAAGGAAGTCTACAAAAAAGCTGGAGAAGGATTTTTTAGAAGGATGTGTAGTAATAGGACAAAGGGAAATGGCTTTAAACTGACAGAGGATTAGCTATTAGAAAGAAATTCTTCACTGTGAGGGTGGTGAGATACTGGAACAGAGTCCCCCAACTTGTGGATTTTTCATCATTGTAGTGTTCAAGGCCAGGCTGGGCAATCTGGTCTAAAGGAAGGTGTTCCTGCATGGGTTTGGAAATATATTATCTTTAAAGTTCCTTCCAACCCAGACTATTTTATGATTCCAAGTTTTTATTCCTTTGGGAAATTAAAACATAAGAGAGTAACAATTATATTTGCCAGACAAAATATTAAATGTAGACTTTTCTCAGCTGGTAGAAAGCTCATTATAAAAGCTGCTATTGGAGCTGAGATAGAAGTGAGAATTATTTGAAGTACAGACTATTGAGTTAAACAGACATAGAGATCTACAGGAATGCAAGATAGCATTTGTTGAAATAGCAGCAGCCTTGTGGCTGGCATGGATTCTCACTCCACTGTCAACTGCTACCCAGGTGCAGGTTTTTTTTGTTTTGGTTTTGGTTTTTTGGTTTTTTGTTTTGTTTTGTTTTGTTTTTGTTTTTGTTTTTTAATATATACTTCTGTCCTGGTGTTCTGTGGTGCAGGGTTGCTGCTTGTATGCACACCTCCCATGCCAGCACAGGGCAAACAGGAGACTTGTGAAGAAAGAGGTGGCTGTAATGTTCTGGTAGGGACACCAGTGAGTGGCCTTAGTGTAACAGTGTCCGAGGATATCTCAAACCAAGACAGTCAACAGCCTTTTCATATGAAAACACAGCAGAATAAGAAATAAGCTTGCAAGGTGCTGGACACATGGGGTAGGAAGACAAAAAGGTGGAGAGTAAGAAGGAACTAAGTCCAATACATTAAAGGAGATGATTACCTTTCATATTTTGTCCTCATGTGAAGAAGTCAATAAAACTTCATTTTATTGGAAGTTAAAGTTAGTGAAAAGAGGTTTGTTTTATGCAGAAAAAAGACATAATGGGAATGGAAAAGCATAAATTAAAGATAATTAAGACATGATGAGAAGTGATAAAAATGTACATTTCAAACACCCTTCAAAGAAAAATGCAGTCATCCCATCTGATGAGAGAATCCTATTCTCAGTTTTATAAATGGGTTTAAAGATCTGGGGGAGAGGCAGATCTGGGGGAGAGGCAGGAAAATTAAAGTTGAGATAGAAATAAATATTAGAATATTAGAAAAAAAAAATCGAGTGTATATTTTCCAAAACTGGATAAGATTGATAGCAGAAGAAAAGTATTCACAGCGTAGAGATGGGTTCACATCACTACAAAATCTGTCTCTGTTGAACTCCAGCAGGTTCTTTGAAGTGCTGTCAAAAAGAATGAACACAGAGGAAACATAAAAACTAAGGTGATGATAATACAAGTGAACAGAATGAGAATCCAGTAAAACAGAAAAGAATTATCAAAACAGTCTGTAGTGATTTATGGTCAGCATAAAAAATAACTACTCTTTGCTGCAAAATTCAGGCAGGTGATGAAAGAACACAAACAGAAAAATGTGTTGCAGAAACATGCGATGAGCATGAGGAGAGACAAGTGAATAAAGCAGATGTTACCTGAATGGAAGAGAGCTACCATTTGGGAAGAAGAATAATTTTGCAAATAGGTATATTGCACAAAATAAAGGGATGTGAACATGGATGACATGGCTAAGGAATACTTTAAGATAGGATTGGCTATGTTTTAAGATAGGTGCAAATGAAAAAAATGAAAGGAGATCACGTTATCAGAAAAGATACTGAAGAAAATGCAGCATATGAACAATTCATCTTCCATTTCCTTGGTTTTCTTCTTAAATAAAAGAAAGAAAGTATTAAAAACTTAATTAAAAAGAAACACACAAGCAACTTAGAAATGTACAAGTGCGTTAATCAATGCAGATTCAGTATAATTATCTTATGGTAATGACTGTTATTAAAGAACACACTAAACAAGGAAGATTAAGGTTAATTGAAAGGTGTGGAGTACTTGTAAGGTGAAAGGTGTGGAAATATGTTATTAAACAGTGTAATTGAATGGTCAGGAGGAAGAGAAAAGCCAAAAACAATCTTATTGAGTACTGAGTGAGTGTAATTATGGGATATTCAAGGTCAGGGGGTATGGACATGATGTAAGAACTACTTGCTTTTTAGAAGGCAATGAAAGTTGAATAAATTAATTAAGAACTGCTGTTACTGATGCTCACATTAGTCCCACAATGAATCAAAGGATGACTGAAATCAGGAAGAGAAGCTGTGTTTTCTGATTTCAAGAAGTATTTATCCATGTAAAATTGATGAGAATTAAACATCTGAATTTTAAAATCTGGTAGAAAACAATGCAACAGAAACTTTGAATCATACTAGCTATTAAGATAATCTCATGAGTGGTGTTGTTCATCTTTATACTTATTTCAACAAGAATTTTTCTTTTCTACTCTAACTTCAAGCTTTTCAAAATTTTTTATTGTGTGCTTTGAATAAAAATTTCCCTTTAATGAAAAGCAGTTTGCAAGTAAATTCTGCTTGGAATGCTGGTTCTGAAATCTAAATGAAGAAGATCACAGTATATGTTACTAGTTATTTCAGCATGAATTTTACCTCTTGAAAATAAATGTCATGTTTTCCACGTTTAATCAGACCAGTCAGTTAATGCACGCTGTCTATTTTGATCATACCCAAGTTGGACTGCCAAGGTGAATAACATCAGAGATATATTAACATATGAAAGCAGAGATTAAAGTGCACGTTGTGCACATGAATTCTGTTGGCATGATTTCTTATTTTACAGACTAGAAGAGTAGACCTATCAAAATCAAACTTCCCTGTTGGTTTGTTTGGGGTTTTTTTCCATTCTTGGAATTAAAAATGTATCTTCTGACACGTGCATAGCTGTGCTACATTCTGCTTGTCATCTCTGAAAAACATCCAAGTTGTATCATCTTGCAGCATATGAATAATTCTCTTTTGTTACAGTTTGAATATGGAATAAAAGAAATAATTGGAAATTTTATACATCATGGATGTTTACATTTCATATTCGTGTATGAACAGGACTAATTATTGGATTGAGTATGAAACTTTACACTCCTTAATAAGTTAGCATGTTATATCACAAGGGCTTTCTTCCCTCATAGTTGTGGCTCTGTGGTTTTTTGTTTGGTATTTTTTTCTTGTTTGGTTTTTGGTGTTTTTAAAATATAATTTTATTTTGGTAATAGTATACCTATTATAGATGAATTTTTCTTTGTAGTTTGTATTGAATTAACAGAATAGTCCATATATAATTGAAAGCTTCCATGAAATAGGCACAGCAACATAGGTTCTGAATTATGGAGCTGTACTATGATCTTGAGTCAAGTTTACACCTTGCTTTCTGCACTTGGTCTGGAGAGATGTAGGAAAATTAACAGTGAATTCCATTTAATTTTCAAGTATCTTAAGTTTTTTCTCTAATTCTATTGAAGTAGGCCTCAGCAAGACATTTCTAGGAAAACCTAGATTGATAAATTTCTTCAAACAGTTTTTTAAAAAGACTTATTACAAAAGACTTATTACAGTGATTCTATTTGGTAGGAAGTATTAAAGTTCTAGGATGTAGATCTTATGAATAAATAGTTTGATTTTCTAAAGTGTCTTGTGCAAAAATTGTATTCCAAAACATTTTTAAAGTGCTAAATAAAACATCTGAGCTTAAATAATAAATAATAACACATAAAGAGGGTTTAAAAATAGTTCAAGTATATGAGGGAGATGCAGAAGAGATAAATAAAACAGACTCTTAACAATGAAGATTTTGCAGACACTGATATGAAAGTGGATTCTCTAAGGCAACTTGCAGTAGAAGGTAAAATTTGCTATACGTGTCAGATGAGGTAGACAAAACCCTAATTACTTTCTAAGAGTATGTCCCCATCCCTTTTTGTCTTATATATTTATGATACACTAATGATTGTATTAAAAAAACAGTCATACTTCATGAGGCATCTTTTCTCACCATTTTGAATATATATATAAAAGCTGAGATAAAAAAGTTGTACATGTCACTCTTCTGTTGTCAAGAAAAGTTACTTTACAGCATGGCAATACAAAGTGAAAAATCTCAAGAGATTTCTGCTTAGTACTTCAGGGAAAGGGGTCTCTGTACATTTAAATGCTCAATGTGAAGACAAGCTTGTGAATGTGCCAGGAAGAAGATGGTTTAACGAGCTCAAATATATACATGTGTGTATAATTTAGGAGTTGGCGTCTGGTTTGTTTGTTTGTAGTTTGTTATGAAATGTATGTCATGTTTCTGTGAAAGAGCAACTCAGCGCTTTGTGCTTTCTCTCAGATGAAATCCCTCCACTAGAAGAGGGGGCTTGCTCTGAGCAGTCTTGGGAAGGAGAAGCTTCCAGGGTGCAAACGGCAAAGCAGGAAAGCTGATCTAATATTTAAGGGATAAGAAAGCAGAAAGCCTGGAGAGGGGATGTAGACCTACATTCAGACTACAAAGCTGGTGGAAAATAAAAAAAAAAATCCTAAAGTCCCAAAAGAGTTAAGAACTGCCATAGCTGAACATTTGAACTTGAAACAAAAGTATAGAAAGGGGCCTGCTCTGCCAGCACACAGTGACTGGGGAGAAACCGTTTTATAATTATTCTTGTTCTCTTATTTTTCTCAAGAAATGGATTTTCTATATAAAAAGGACATTTGTGATAAGAAAAATTAGGGTTTGAATTTAGGGATAATTTCTGACATTTGAGGATGTTAATTTTAGAAAGGATCTATCAGTAGTGCAATGTTTCAGCTTTGACCCACTGTACGGAATTCGGCTGGGATAGACTTAATTTTCTTCTATGGTCTTTGTTTTAGATTTGTGACCAAGACAATGCTGAACATTTTATCAGTGCTACACACCATACAGGCTTCCTCTGCTTCTCATACTTCTGGGAATGGGCAAGAAGGTGGGGGGGGGGACCCAGATGGGACACAGATAACCCCAACCAATAAAAAGGGATATTTTAGAACATATGGCAGCATGCTCAGTGACAAAAGCTGATGGAAAGGAGGAAGGTACAGGTTCAGGCTTATGGTGTTTGTTTTCCCACAAAACCATTAGGCCTGATATAGGCCTGCTTTCCTGGAAGTGGCTGAACACCCTCCTGCCAAAGCAGCCAATGACTTTCTTCATCTGCACCACTTTTGCTGTACCTGTTAGACTTTGCCTTAACCCAAGAGTTTTCTCACTGTTACTCTTCTTTCTCTCCTCCGTACTACCATGGGGAACCGGAGTGGAGGTGTGGATGTGGTGTGTCAGGGAGCAGTTCTGGGGCCCTACCTGATCACTGCAGTTAAACAACATCCACATAGGGTCAATCAAAACATGTAAACTGTTAATATTCACATGAGATAATATAATGATGCAACAGATGGCTATTTCAGATTGAGCCCTTCAGTACAGAGCCTTCATAACCCAGAACTATTGATTGGGAAAAGTTTATTAATGATAAATACACTTTCAGTCTTTTCCAGAGCCAAAATACATGGAGGAAAAGCACAAGGTTAATAGGTTTAACCTGTATCAGACCTGTATTCAAAGAGATTTATTTACTCTTCCATTTTACAAAAAAAAAAAAAAAAAAGGAAATTCATGTGAATACTTTGCTTCCTAGGCAAACAAATTTAGTCATAGATGTTGTTATATATGTTTATTTTCAAAGATGCTACCATATGTCCTTAGATAAACAGTATGAAAAACACATTTGTTTGGTAGGTGGGATTGTTTTGCATTAAGTGGCCAGCATTTGTGTAAAAACATGGGATTTACCTTTCTAAATGCAGTGCTAAAAAAATTTTCATTTTTTTTTTCAGAAATCATGAATTCTAATAATGTATTCGATTGAAAGTTGATATAAAAATGGATTACTAACTTTTTTCTCCTTGGTATTGTTTTTAGGATTTATTTATACCTGCGGTGGAACTTTAAAAGGACTTAATGGCACTATAGAAAGCCCTGGCTTCCCATATGGATATCCAAATGGTGCAAATTGTACCTGGGTTATAATTGCAGAAGAAAGAAACAGAATACAGATCGTCTTTCAGTCTTTTGCTCTAGAAGAAGAATATGATTATTTGTCATTATATGATGGGCATCCTCACCCTGCAAACTTTAGGACAAGGTAAAGAATAAATATTATTAAAATCTAACTTGTAGTACTAAATTAAAAATATATGATGAAATAGTTAAAGCTAATGCCTTTAAATTATGGATTCTTTCTTCTTTAGTCTTTCAGGTGTACTTCCTTAATCATAGGTGTCAAAATGTATATCGTGCCTTAATTCTACTTAAAGTAACTGCTGAAATTAATCTAGCTCTCATAAAATTGGTCTCAATGAAATGTAATTAATTAAGAAGCATGCGAGCATGGATAAATTAATCTAAAGTGAATATCAGATTGTGGAGGTCTCAGTTTGCATGATCTAGTAGCAGTGGAACTTTTGTAATCTTTGGAACAGGGGACTTTTTAAAGAGATCAGGAAAATTCAGTTAAGATGGACTAGGTAATTTTTTTTCTGGAACAGGGGGCTTTTTAAAGAAATCAGGAAAATTCAGTTAAGATGGACTAGGTAATTTTTTCTCTGTGTGTTTGTATTGAACATCTTCTAACAAAAAGGGTTTACGAAAGTGAAAAAATCCATTTGAGATATCAAGAGTGTGATGTGCCACAAAACATTTTCTATCAGAGCCTACTTCAGAGTCTTAGCCCATTCTGGAAGACTGCAGCTTATGGAATACATAATAATTCTACAATACCAATAGATATATTAGTCATACATTTGCTAGTTATCTTTACTATCATCTACCTTGACTTCTGTAACTCAATTTGTCATCTACCTAAACTTCTGTAAGGCATTTGGTATGGCCACTAAACATCCTTTTTGTTAAATAGGAGAGATTTGTATTTGACTGGGTGGACTGTTCCAAGAATAACACAGTGGCCATGTGGCCACATCCAAGATGTTGCAGTCAACAGCTAAAGTCCAATTAGAAATCATCAACAAGTGGTATCCCTCAGGGGGTCTGTATTCAGACAAATAGTATTCAGTATCTCTGTTAATGATGTGGACAGTGGAACTGAGTGCACCCTCGGCATGTTTGCAGATGGCACTGAGGTGAGTGGTGCAGTTATTCACCTGAGGGAGGGGATGCTGTCCAGAGGAACATCCACAGGCTGGAGGAGTGGGCCAATGAGACGAGGCCAAACGTAACATCCTGGTCAGTTCTCAGTATCAATACTGACAAGTGGATCAATGAATTTAGAACAGTCCTGCAAAGCAAGACTTGGGGATATTGGTAGATGAAAAATTGGACATGAACCAGTAACATAGATGAGAACTGGAGCACCTCCTCAACAAAGACAGGCTGGGAATGCTGGGGTTGTTTCCCTTCTCTGGAGAAGGGAAGGTTTTGTGGAGACTTGCAACCTCCCAGTACCTGAAGGGGGCCAACTGGGAAGCTGGAGAGGACCCCTTCATCAGGAACTGTTGTGATAGGTCAAGGGGAAATGGGTACAAATTTGTAGAGGAGAAATTCAGGTTAGATACTAGGAAGAATTTTTTTACTGTAAGGATGGTTAGATACTGGAATAGGCTGTGGATGCTCCAGCCCTGGCAGTGTTCAAAGAGAGTTAGACAAGGCCTTAAGCAACCTGGTGTACTAGGAGGTGTCCCTGAGAGTCTAAATGATCTTAAAGGTTCATTCCAACATCTTAAAATTCTATGGATCTATGATTAAGGTTGGATATGAGGAAGAAATTCTGTATAAAGAATGCACTAAGATACTGGAACAAACTGCCGAGAAAAGCAATTTGTGTAACCTGAAAGATGTCCCCCTGACAGTGGGGCTGGAACTAGGTGATCTTCCAAATCAAACCATTCCATGATTTTATCCTGTAATAAAGAATGTAATACCTGCTCCTAATCAGGGAACATCCAGTTTTAGTTTGCATAACACTGCTTAAAGAAAGGGATGTGTTTTATAATATTTTATGATAAATGTTGATACACTGGTAATGATTCTTTTAAACTGTTGCATAACAATCTGGCATCTGTTCTCTAAAAGGAATATGTAACTTGGTACTACAAGGAAACTAGAAGAGTAAAATTCTACATCTCAAATTTGTGCAGGATATAAATTCTCTTAAATGGTTAACAGTCAGCAGATGTGGACAAATGCATTTCTAATGAAATTGTTTTTCTTTGTACTTCTGTGTTTTCATTTCTATTTCCTGTTTCATGAGTGCTTGAATGCAATTCTGATATCAGCTGCAGGAAATAGGGAAGCCACAATAAAAGATTTGAGTTTTATCTTCCACAACAAGTTTTTCTCCTTTCTATTCACTCCTCAAAAGATAAAACAGATTTTCTCAAATGTAGGAGCCTGAAAAGGCCCTCACTGTCAGTCAAAACTTTGGTTGGTAAATGTACTCTCAACTACAATCTCAAGGACTATGCGAACAATGTTTTGCCCAAATTCAAAGAATATAACTCTGATTCCAGTTAGGAAGCAATGGTCCTTGCTAAGTTACAGCTTAAATAAGCATCAGGGAAAACAGGTGAAGACAGTTAGCAGGCAAAATGAAGATGAAAATAATACCTTGTAAAGGCAAAATTATTTCTCTTTGTCTTGTTCAAGCTGCTGCATGTGTGCATTCATATATATATGTATCTGGATACATAGATCTATCAGTAGCTATATATGCATTTATAGATATATGTGTGCAAGATTCTTTTTAAATTAAACCAATTCTTCAATGCTGGAGCTTTAGAATGTATTTTTTTAAAAGGTAAATATCTTAGAAGAAAGTCAAGGAAGTCTCTCATGCTTAAATGTTTCAGTATTGTGTATTTAGGATGCCATTAGATTCTGGTGAAGAACAGCGTAAGAAGTTGTGTGGAAAAGAATCAGTCAGCACTTAAAAAGGAAAAGATGATTAAACCTCAATATAGGGCTGGAAATAGACTACTTTTGCAAGACTTACAAGATGTTTCCAGAGCGTGGGTGAGGAAGAATAGTACACATTTTTGTGAGTGGAGAATTGGCTTTAAAATTAAGAAAGCGTGATAGTGAAACTATGCAAACTTCACTAAATCTTCATAGTTTTTTACACTTTTCTCAGATTTCTGTAGTAATTAATGTGGGGATGTTTCCTTAAGTTTTCTTTTTCACAAATAAGAGACGTTTTACTGAGGTACAGTTGCTGGTGGAAACTATCCTTCTAGCATGACAACGTAGTTTGACATTTTACTCAGTGACATTAATAAAAGTGTAAAAATATTACACTCTTCACCCTCCCTTTAATTTTGTAACAAGCAAAAATAATTTCAGGGGACTACACATGTGTATGTGTATTTCAAAAAAATGTATAACTGGACAGCTAAAAATTGTCTGGATAGACAAGGCCACTACTTTTGGTTTTTTTTACTTTAATATTGTAGAATAACTTTCTATATTAATTAAATGATTTTGCAGTTCAACTCTTTGTGAAGCTCATCACCTTTGAGTCCTTCCTTATCCAGTTTTGTACTTCATCTAAGTGGTTTCCTCAGAATTAAATCTTATTGAAATTACAGCCATTGCTTTTCTTCAGCGAATGCTCAACAGCTTTTAACAGATTTTCCTGGTACTTAAATGGCAACTAAACAATAATAAATGGGAAAAAAGTGTGTCAGATATCACCAGTATGGAAAACGTAGTCAGTATTTCACTTTGTGTTACTGTGTATGCTTGATTTAGTTTATTTCACATGATAATCTTCTCTTCAAACTATAAATATAGAAAAAACCCTTTGAACTTTATTCAAAGAAGTGTTTTTATCATAAATCATATCTGCAATCACCTAAAAAAATTCCTTTGCAAAAAGACAGTGTTGCTTCCTCTACTTGAACCAAGCTTTTGGCAAAATTTCATGGTTGTGAGTATTTCTGGGTTATATCTGTCTATTTTCAGAGCTTTCTTGTTGCCCCCCTCAATTCATATTTGTGATTTTTGTGTACCTTTTAAAATTTATACAAATAGTTCCTCTCAAAATAAAACAAAACAAAATAAATCAGTGCTTGCTTTTCTATGGTTTCTTTTAAAAACATTGTTTAGACCTTATTTTGGCAAGCAGCTATACTTCCAACTCCTGTTCTGCATAAAAATGTTGCATTTCCAGATTAAAACTCCTGTTCCATTTTTTCCAAATTTCTTTCTCAATATTTTTTTTTGTATGGTACAAGATTAATCATTTCAGCTAAGCTTATAATATGTTTTCAATTTTCTGAATGCCCAGCTTGAGAAAAAAAGGGTTTTATTTGCACTAGAGATAAGAAATCCCATGATTTAATGAAGTTAGCAGAAGGTTGAACCAATTTATTGTTTGAACCAATAAAGCATCACATAAATCAACTGCTTTGAGAAACCAGTTGGAGTCTTCTAATGATACCTTTTGCATATTACGAAAATAGTCTTTAGTGCAACTTGTAAATAATTCACTGTGCTAGCCTTATCTAGTGTGGCAGGAAAAGCGGTGCTCCACACAGGCACAGGAGCCAAGAAGAGCCCACACAGGCACAGCCTGGCAGGGGCTGAGCATGGAGGGCAGAGCTGGGATCTGACAGGGTCCAGCACAGCCCCTGCACAGCCTGAACCAGGGGCAGGGTCCCTCCAGACAGTGCAGCTGTGAGCAAAAGGAAACAGCCAAGCTCCCCACAGGGCAGGGTTGAGTGGCTCCTGCAGAAGGCGGGGACAGGGACAGAGCTGCAGCAGGATGCTTCAGGTGGGCTGGAAAAGAGGCCCAGGAACCATGGACAGCGGTGGGTGGCAGTCCCGCCAGCTGAGGCTTGTCAGGGTCGGGTTATTGGTTTCCTCAGAGTCCTGGCTCTGCATAGAAGACTCCAGGATAAAATTATTTAATACTTGCCTATAAAGAAAAAGGTATGGACCTAACTATATAAATTCTTCATTGTGTACTCTTCCTGTCAGTCTTTGAAAAGTCACATGGAAACCATAATTAGTTTTGAGCTACACACTTTGTGGCAGTGATATGGTGCATATGTAGGTGGATGACTGAATGGCAATATGAACCCTGACAGTTCCTTGCAATTATTTTACTTGGCAACTTGGATAATATCTTGTTTTCATCTTTCTTTTTAAAAGAAATTGCTGAGCATAAAACATAATATACTGTCAGTAAATATCAAAAAGTATTTTGGTATTTTTCTTTTTCTTATAAGGAGTTAGGTGCTTAGAATTGAATCTTAATTTGAAAAGAGGTGTGATACTCAGGAGCTGTCTACAACGGGTTTTTTTTTCCTCTAATTAGCTACCCCAACTTGTGTATTCTGTGTAGTATTCAAAATAGCTTTTAGTGTTTGAATAATAATGTGACTATATACCCAAGCTCTGTTCACAGTTCCAAGGAAATATATTTCCAAATTTACTAGTACTTAACCAGTTAATTAATTTAACCAGTAAATTTAATTGCCAATTAAATGTTCATGAAAAAAATCAACATTTCATTGAAATCAGAGAATAAAGTCAAATCAGAGAAATTTAGACAAAGAAATTTAGACAGAGAAATAAAATGCATCCCTTCTGCAATTGTACTTGGCTAAATTAAAGCATTTAAACCAGTAAATTTCTGTATCTTTATGTTGACTAAAATAATCTTTCATATGTTTATACTCAAAAAGCATTTTTAGTAGCCAAAATTGTATATTTTACAGAGTTAAAAAAATTATTTAGAAAATTATTAGCCTATCATAATTTTCGGGTAAAAATCATCAGAAAATCCCATCATGTGTGTCTTCATAAGGACAGACATGATATGGAAGTTTGGAAAGGTCCACTGTTGGAAAAATAGTATAATCATTTGTGACAGCTATTTGTTTCCACAAGTTTAAACCCCCCCCTATAAATATGTTTATTTAAAAAAATATATTAGTGGAGTTGTGAGAAGCTGCCACAAAATGGAATTTTTGATCACTTAATAAATATATATATTTTTCCTTGTGTTGAGAGCCTGCAAGATTAGCATGAATCTGCAGAGATATTTTAAAATGTTGATAACATCACTGTGTCCAAAGATTTAATTATATTAAAGTCTTTTCTCTTGCTACTTGTGGTTAATTTTCTCTTAGGAGCTTTAATGGAAGGAAGGTTTAAACATAGTGTTTAAAAGGGGAGTTAATACTCATAGTTTTTAATCTCCTGTATTTAAGCAAGATAAATCATCCTCTCATCTACACTCCCTGCTGAGGCCACCAAGAATTAAATGCACAGGTTACCTGATCAGTGCTGCTGAGCTGAATAGGAGAAATGAACTGAAATTATTGGAGACATCTGCTACCTTTTCTCTGTTGGTGAATTGCTCTCCTAAAACATCTGACTCCCTGATTATGCCCCAGTTTTTAACATTTACTCCCCTTACAGAGATAAAAGATAAAAACATTTTCAGTAGATTAATAAGTAGATCTTTAAAAATTCAGCATGTTTCGTTAAATATAATTTGGTACTGGCTCCTCACTCAAGTACTTCCAAAGGTTTGAATTTGGTACTTGATCAACAGATTCATACAATTAAAATTAATTTCTTTAGTCCAGCTTTGGTAAAAGCAGAGGAAAAATGACTAAAAAAATGTAAAATTACAACTATTCTTTAATATTCATTTGTATCAAATATTGTTACAATTGCAGGTAGGTCAATTGTCTGTTAACTTGGCTCCGGGGCAAGGCTGTGGTAACTAAGAAGGGCACGGAAAACCACCAAACATCCCAGAACAAGAAGCCAAACTGGCTTGTCTGACCATGCATGGGAGTTAGAGCTGTCTCAGTGGTCTGCAGGACCACACAAGGAGCAGAAGGAGGGCCTTCCCCACCTGGTGAGGGAACACCCATGTGGGTGAGTTGAGCACTCCACCTGTGGCTGCTCCTGGCCTGAAAACCTCTACTCAGATATCTGTCTCTCCATAAAAATATGTGCCAGGTATTACAGGCAATATAAGCAAACACCATGTTTAGCTCAAAACCAATCAAAAATCTAAGGTATTATTATTATTGTTGTTGTTGTTATTGTTATTATTTGAAATAATAGAATTATTCATACTTTTCTCTACATGTACATTTTAATTGAAAACCATTCAGGACATTGGATAAATGAAATCAAATCAAAACAAAACCATCAACAAAATCCAAAGCAAAATCAAGAATAGTTTACTAATTTTATGTTCTTACTTAAAAAAATAAATAGCACTAAGTAAAATGCGTACAATGTCCAGTTATAAAAGGGGAAAAATATATTTCTGGAAGACTAGATTTTACCTCTAAAACTTTCTGATTGTAAAGTGAATCAATTATAATTTACATCTTTCATGTGCTAAATTTCAGATTTATCTTACAAAACTTTTATGAGGGAAGGCTATCAAAATAATAAGTGTTGGCACTACCAGAAACTTCCAGTGCTCTCATTTAATAATTCTGCTTGCCTTTACATTTCTTATTCTGACAAGTTTCTCTTTTTAGTAGATATTAGTCTGTGTCAAACAGGCAGCTATTAGGCTATCCTGTTAACATTTTTCTGTCAATTAATACCATCCTGGTAGCTTCAGTAAGCCTTTTTCTGACTCAGACCTTTCCATTGTCCTAGTCCTTAGAAATTTATCCATATTTATATGTATCTTTACTATCTCCCAGTCAAACTCCTTACCTTATATTTTGTGGGAAACTATTACGCTTTTGTGTATATTTATATATTCACTATATATTAATATTGGAGCAGGTGATCTACTCTTTCTCATAGTGATTCTAATCAAAACCAGAAGTCAAAAAAAGCCCCACATTTTTGCCTTGCTTTTGCTTCCTTCTTCCTCCATTTTTGTTATGTCAGGGTTTTCAATTACAGAATTTCCTGACTTTAAGGCTTGTTTTACTTGCTCTGTCTTTTCCCATTTCATCTCCCTTTAGATGATCTACAGTAGTACAAGATGTAGTGCAGGCTGCCCAAAGCTAGTGCCAATGTCTCATCTGGGCAAAATATCATGAGAGTGTGTTGATTCTCCTTCCTGAATCCAAATTTTGTTTTATGTAGATCCATTTTACTTCATGTATGTGTATCTTTTTTTTTGTTTATAAGTTTTTTCTCATATGAACAATTCCTCCTTAAACCATATAAAGGCCCTTTCAGAGTATTTTATCAGTTCATTTAGATTATTACCATTTCAAACAGCAGTTGGAGTGTCTAACTCCAAGTTAATTCTGTACCTTTCATCTACTAATATAAATAATTGCTCAAGTTAGCAGAATACTAATAAAGAAAAAATGCCAGCTCTGTGAGGTTCTAGATTAAATCTGACAGAGAAAATCTCTCTCTGGCTGTTTGGTTATTAGGGCTTTAAGGCATGTCAGAGTGGAATATTTGCAGTCTTCATTCACAACTAACCTTGGCAATTGAAACTTAAAAAGGTTTCTTTTTCACTCTCCTGTTTATGTCTTTTTGGATACTGATGTAGACCAGGACTTGTTGATAGGGAGACAATTAATCATTTACTGTACCTCAAAAAGTTTTCATTATCAACCATAGCTCTGATTTTTTTCACCTCAGGCTGTTTATTAGGCCCTAAGAATACACATTTTTCTTCTCTCGTCACTGTTCCCTTCCTGCCTAAATTTTCAACCGGAGCAGATGCTGTGAGCTGATTAGGATCAAATTAGGGATTCTCCACTTTAGAAACAACTTCAAGTCTCTTATCACAGTGATTTTTATTTCAGCTGCTCCATGGTTCTTTAGATTTCTCCATGAGTTGCCTGGAAAGAGAAAATAGAAAGGAATTTCATTTGAGAATTTAGGGACTGGTGAACAAAACCAACTGGAATGTACTCTCCCTTCACAAAGAAAGAGAAAATAAAGAAGTTGTAAGTCCTAGACAAAGACCAATGAGGAGATAAGAATACAGAAAGCAACAAGAACAAATATCAAAGGAGATGAAGGAGAGAACAAAGGCAATTAAAAAAAGAAAGAAGGAACCATCAAACAAAGTGGAAAACTATGAGTTAGGTAACAGAACTGAATGATTCTTACCAGGAAAATTTTCATTTCATAAACAACCCAAATAAATACTGCAAAAATGTGAACAAAAGATATGTAGAATCTTGAACTGAAAATTGGTAGGGACTCGACAATAAATACAGCAAAAATAGCAGATCAGGGAAATATAATTGAAAGAAATGTGACAGAATGAAAGGTATTGGTAAACAGATATTCACCTCTGAGATGGATTGTGAGTAGACAAAACATTTAAACAGAGATTTTTTTTTCAATTTGAAAAGTTTGCTTCATGAAAAAACACATAGAAGCAATAAAATTTCTGGCACTGTTCTTATAAATGCAAAGCTGAAAGAACATATAAATTATTCTATACTCTTAGGAATATTTTTGTATGATTTTTATGGTCTAGACACTGATAGAGCGAGAAAAGTAGATAATTAAAAGTGATAAAAGAATGTGCTTGCCCGGAAAAGGCGCCACTTGTCTCTTGAATTTATGCTTACATTATTGCAAAGAAACCAAGGTTTTTGAAGGTTTGGAAGAAATTGTTGGCTAGAAAGGAAATCTAAACTTAAGTATTAAGGACTTAAAAACCAAACCCAAGACCAAACCAAGCCAAATTAAATGAAACCCAAGCAACCAACTAAAATTTTGGCTATGTTTGAAGGTGGAGGTACTAAACTACACCCTGAAAAATTGGTTCCTGTATGAATAGATTATTTCTATTATATTTGAAGAAAGGTATGATCCTTCTATTTTAACTGCTATGTCTGCAGAAAGACAAAAGAATCCTTAGAGGTTTTGTGCGAATGTGTTTGTGTGTGTGTATTTACATATACACGAATGCGAAAGACAATCAGGCATACAGCTTTACCTGGAGAACTTTTCTCTCCGTCTCTCAAATATTTGTATTACATTGTGATTGTGATACCTTATTGCTGAAAACCAAACCAAACCAAACCAAAAAAAAAAACCAAAAAACCAAAAAACCAAAAAAACGGAAAAAACATCCCCACCCACAAAGCAAAGCAAAGCAAAGCAAACCAAAAAAACCCACCCAACCAACCAAAACCACAAAAAAAAAAAAAAAACAAACCCAAGAAACAATGCCAAAAAGACAAAAACCCCTCAGAGACCCTTTCTAAGGGTTAGTAGCATAAAAAAATTATCTCCAAATCTGATGTCATGTCATCTGTAGTCAGTGCAAGTCTTTAGGACATAAATGTAGCAACACAGATAGTTATGCAGAAGTGTCTTCTTTTCAGAATTTACAAATTCAGACATGAAATTATATACTTTTCTTATACCGTCCAATATGCATCTATTTTGCATTGTAAAACATACATCTTACACATCTAGTTTTCAAGGTGTATAAAAAATTTAGCTTCTATACATCTGTAACATATTTACAAAGGACTGAGGTAATTTTGCTCATTAAATGTTCCTGCCTTATAATATGAAACAAGCTGTGCACAGAAATGAATATGTATTTTATCTAGTTTTAAACAATATTAAAAGTTCCTTTAAGATAAAGTAGATTTTTTTTCTTGCTGACAGCTTCCATATATCCATCATGCTAAAATTATGTTATTAGACTAAGTTTAACGAGAGTTTCTAACACTATAAAAGAGTATAAATACTAAAAAATCTTTTCTTTGATAAATGCTGTTCATTCTTAACTGTGGTTCGAAAGAAACCAATAAGGACTTCTATTGCTCAAGTCTGCAGGTGGACATTTCTCTAACACTTTTTTACAAGATGATAAAAGTTGTGAGAGATGAGAGAGCTTCTCTAGAGCAACCAGCATACATATACAAAGAACTGAGCTCAGGTATTTGGGTGGATAGGGCACTGGAAAAAGTGAAGTGTAAAGTGTAGTGTGATGATCTAACTAGCAAATGATACATACAAAACTGAGGAATGTGTTGCAGAGATTGTACATAAGTGGACCAGAGAAATGAGAGGAGATGCTGTAAAAGGCATAGCAGACCTATGTACCCCTAAAAGGCACTGTACACACACTAAAATGTCAACATCATGAGTTGTTGACATAAAAATACAACTGTTTTTTTAGGTTATTTCTGTACTGTAATTTTTTATATATTGCAGTATTTCTGTTGTCATTTAGAAAGTAGTTGTCCATAATTCCAAAAAGATTTACACAGTTTGAAGGAAACAGTAAATGCTAAAGAACACAATTTTCAAATAGAAACCACTGACACATGTTTTCTACCATAGCAAAAACTGGAATTAAGTCAAAATAATCATTGGGATTGTCTCCTAATTCGAAGCTAAGTAATCACTTAAGTTACTGCCTTCATTACACACTACTTGATAATCCACCTCCATAAATATAATCTGGATGAAAAAAGCATAGTGGCATGCTAATAAAGGTAATTTATTTTGAAGCCATTTGAATATTACTAATTGTAAAAATAATACTTATAAAGTCCTCCATGTCCACAAACACACACACAAAAAATAAAAATCACTGAAACATCATGACTGTCCAAAATACAAAGAAATATGAAAAATAATAATATCCTATGTGAATCAGTTAAAGTTTTTTTCCCCAAATGAAAAACTATAGTAAGTATTACAAAAAAGTACTTTTTTCCACATATAAACACTATGGACAAGTGTCATTATCTGTATGTGTGTTGTAAATTCTACAATTGTGGCTATACGGGAAAAAAAATTAAAATGGCAATATTTTGCTTTTCTGAAGTTAAAATCGATTTGACTATGGTTTTTCATGAAAAATAAGCACTGTAACTTCCTTTTTTCATAAAATTATTTTCATTATCAAACTATTTTATACAATTTATCTTTTATTTCATTCCATTGCACACTCCTCTGTAAAACTGTTTTATTCATTTCCAGCCTACATTTATTTCTAAGACCACCTTAATTAAACATTATCACATAATTTTCTTTTTTGAAAACCATTTACCATTTGCAGTTCTATATGAAATAATTATTTTGCCATCACTTTATTTTTTAGGATTTCAATTAAATTACTAAAATTACAAAATTACAAAAATCCCTCAACTACAAAAACACTAGCCTAGTTTCTCTTTCTTTCATAGTATTTGCACCTGTAAGTAGCAATATGCTGGTAGACTTTCAGATTTGAGTATACTAAAAGTTGGAATTGCATTTGACATGATTCAACAATTTTATGTAGAGGTTTTAAACCTTTTCTCTTGCCCTATGTTTTGGGTGAAGTAGATTTAATCTTTCTTTATCTAAGGTTTTCTTGATGGTTGTCTAGGGAAATTAAGTCTTGTTTGTTTAGATTTTTTCCCAGTCTTTTATTGGACACAGGTTTTTTGTCTACACATTTTGTTGTACAGAACTGCACTAAGTTATCAATAAATATGCTGTAACACCAGGTTTCATTACTATACTAATGTGTTCCAGATATATATGGAAGTGGCGCTTAACACTATTTTATGAGGTCCAGCTGTAAGAAATTTTTTAACTGATAGTAAGCTATAAAGAAGTCAAATCAAAAACATGAGTTAATAAAAAAAAAAAAATACAACCTTCAGCACATAAACAAATTTATTTATTTATTTATTGTGCTTTATGTTTGGTTGGGTTTTTATAGTAAAAAAAAAGTGTTATCTTAAACAAAGTGGTTTTTCAGATTGTTATTTATAGTAGTGGCCAGTTATTATTGATATTGAATTAGAAGGTAAAATTTCAAGAAATATTCAAAGCAAGACCAGCTTTGAATGTCCTAAAAAACCCACTCACTTTATGCCTTGTTAAATGGGTTAAATGGGTTGTGTTTGAAGAATAATTTTGAAGTGATTTCTCACTTTGTATTATGTGATGCTGTGGTTTAAAGAACTTACATTTAGCATTTTTATAAAGCATATATCCATAAAAAAATAAAGGAAATTGAAAACTTTTACGCTTTCTACATAGCTTTTTTTTTGTCTTTATAAGTTACAGTACTAAAAAGTAACAACTCTAATTCTCTATTTTGGTATGAAATGTGCCAACTCCTCTATCTAACAGTAGACATCCTGTTGGCAGTTACAATTGTTTCCTTTCAAAAGTCTTGTTTACTCTGCTATCTGATTCTGTTAATGTCAGTCAACATGGCTCTGATATGGAATCAAGATAACACAGATAACCTATTCTTTGATGATTACAAGTGGATTCATATCAGGGGATTCGTATTTCTATTATAACTTAATTTTTATTTAAATCCTTTTATCAAAAGGTAAGTGCTAGTTGCAGACCTGTCAGTCTAATAACTATTTACAGATGTGCATGTTATGTGCCTGTAGCTATTATCCAATTGTAAATACAAAGACAAACACTAGCTGCATTTTCTTGTCCAGTTTCAGCAAAAGTAACAGAATCATTTAAAATCTCTTTTCTGAAATTATTGTTGTGTTTCTTTATTCATTTTGGAAGTATTTTTTCTTTGTTTGATCAGTTATTAGAAGATTAGGAAAAGTGCAGGTTAGAATAAGGTACCTGACACACTTTGGCTTTATTATCTATGTTTTCTAAGTCCAGACTTTTAATTTAGATAATTCTCCCTTGGAAGTGGGACCTTACCTTCTATTTTAAACTCAAGTATCCTTTTCTTAAAGCATGCTTTTCATTTTCCTGCTAGAAGTTTTTCTATGGTATTTCATATGTAGTAATCAATAGACAAATAATAATTTACCTTCTATGAGACTGAAAATTGCATGTTTTTATTACTTATTTGGAATAGAAATTGTACTTATGTGATAGATACATTAATTTAGAATCCTTTATTTTATGCATTTGTAAAGATCATTATAGAGTCACATTTCTGGTTTGATGGGATAAAAGAACTTTAAGTTCCACAACCATTTTTCCTAGATCTGACTTTTCCAGAATTTGAGATTTGCAAATGTAAAATATTTTCCACTATAAGTTGCTTTTCTTCCACTTTGTGTTTAATTTGATTGTCTGTTTTGTTGGTTTTTTACCTACCCCAACCCCAAGGGCATTTCAGAGAAGTTAAGAGATTAATTTCTCACTGCAGTGGTCAAAAAGAGAAAAATTATTAATATTTATTTCTTCACTGCAGTGGATTCAGGCTCTGCCTTGAAACATCATACTTCTCCAGACCTCTAAGTATAAGACAGAAACACCCAGTGTTGGAGCAGAAACACCTTTACTCTAGGATCCTCTCTTCCCTCTCTTGCTCTTTCTGGCATACTCTGCTTATATCATCTCCTTTAAAGTGAACAAGGGCCTGTGAGAAAAGTAAGCTCCTTTTGACTCAGTGAAAGTTTTCTGGGAGAAAATGAATGAAATAAAATCCATGGAGTTTTTTGTTTGTTTGGGTTTTTTAGCTATTGCAGCTAATTTAGCTGATTAATTGTTTGGTTTTATTTGATTTGTTGCCATTACTCAGTTTCAAAGACTGAATTTTTCATATTAAATGCATAGATTCTGAAATACATATCTATAGTTTGTCCTCTTTTACATGGCCTGCTACTACAAATTTATCTCTATACCAGAACAGAAATAAAGTGTCTGGTGATAATGTCACAAGCCTTTTGCTCATGGATGAATTCCAAAATGAAACAGAATATTTAGTAGAAGTTGAAGCTGTTCTGGAAGTTCCTGGCACCCTCAATGTTGAGAAGCAAAATATGGCATCTCTCTTTTCCATATTGTGCTATTTTCACACATTAAGGCAAAGTTACAAAAGAGAGTCCAACTCATCTAAAAGCTTGTTGTCACTCACAGAAGCAAACCCGTCTCCTGTGTTCCTCTGACTTTGGCGCTGTGATCCTCCTCTTTTTTCCGTTGGCTCTGGCACTCATCAGGCATACCACTTTGAGGATATGCTCCCCATGCTAACTGAATTGACTCAGGTTTATTTTTAAAGCAATAGTTCTTCATTGGGGTGGTTAAATAAATTCAGAGAGAAGGGTGCAAATGACTAGAACCAGTGTGAAGTCAGTGTTAGAACTCTGGAAAATTGGAAGGAGCTGGTTCCTCTCCTTTGGTGCCTTGAAAGCTCCAAGATCTGCTAAAATGTAGTGTAGACTTCACCCAGCTTTAAGATGAGGACAATAAACTATATTATCATAATGTTCCAGCTGTTCAAGATTAAAAATATGTACTGTTTGTTAAATTATTTTTCTTTTAATTCTTACATTTAAGACCTAGGATGCTTTCAAATTCTCTAAAGGTTATTGTTTTGATATGTTTTGTTCTTATCAGTTATTCTCCCCAAGAAGCAGGCAAATCCACATCTACAGGTTTTTAAAAACTATTTTTATGGTAGTACAATATTTGGTTTTTCTTATTTTATTGTTTGAAGTTCTTCTTGATAGTTTTATATCTTAAAACAAATTGACTGCTTTAGAAAAGATAATTATTTATAAAATCTGCTTTATTTCTGATGATAAAAATAAGTGGAGAGTTGTATAATCAACGTTTTATTCTGATAATGGATGTTGGCAGTTTTTAGAAACATGTTTTGTACAGAATATAATGATCATACTAGAACCTGATGAGTACTTTAGTTCAAAGCAGCTGTTCAATTAACAATGTTCAGCCTTGACCTATGATCATTATTTTAAAATAATAGATTGCATGAGCAGTTTTGCATTTTGACAGGGAAAAATTAGCATTTGACAAAAATAAATTAGTTCATAAATCATTTGTCAATTTGTTAATGATTTGTTGAACAAAATATATTTTTATTACTATTTTCAGTGAGAGTAAAACTTGAATCTAGTTGACCACTTCTGTTCAATTGAGTTTGCTTTATTTTATAGATTATAAAATTCTGTTTATTTATTTTAAACCAATTGAATAGACATATAAAAATTGTAGGAGTTACTCCTATTCATATTTTAATTGGAATACTCTTAAGGACGTCTTTGCATTTCCTATTTTCTTCCTGATTCAATGTGTAAGTTTCTTTAAATGGGTAAATGTTTCTTTAAATGGGTAAAAGTTTCTTTAGAAAGAAATTTGAAAGACCAAAGATAAGCTGAATTTTACCAGGATGTTTCAGTTCAATCTTGCAATACTCTCGACTGCAATTCAACACCTTTATTAACTTCTCTACATGTGCACATGAATGCACACAAGCACATCCTAAAACATAAACCCTAAAGAGAATTGCACTTAATTGTCTATTACTCAGTAGATAAGTGTTTTCCTTTTCCAACACACTCCTAAGATTGAAAAGATGTTTGTTTTGAATTGGTGTGTAAGAAAGAACATTAGAGGTTGTGTTGAGTTGACTTTGGCTGGCTGCCAGGTGCCCATCAGCTTCTCCATCACTCCCCCTCAACAACAGGACAGAGAGAGAAAGTAAGATGAAAAAATTCCTGGGTCAAGAGAAAGATGAGGAGATCTTACCTTTACACCAGAACCCAATGTACACATTAGATTTACACATTAGAGATCCTCAATTTAATTCAATGCCTAAAAGTTCACTGATTTCTTGAATCATGGGATTTTCATATCCCATGAATTGCTTTAGCAATTCTATCAGTGATATATTGCAGAATTCTGAATTTACTTATTAGTTACATGTCCAATCCCTTTCTGAATACTTTTAAACCTTTGGATTAATTGAACAACTATTTCAACAAGGTAATTGAATTTCATCTTACTAGTTTTAGTTTGACACATTTCAGTTTGATTAGTAAGAGTGAGTATATAACAAGTGAGTGATTGATCACTATCATGACTGTGTGATCCAAATCATCAGAATTCCTTTCGAGTTTATTTGATCCTCAGTTGGATTAGCTACTGATGTTTGCTGACATTTTAGTCCTTGTGATTCTTTGAACTTGCTATAAAGATATGATGTTTTCTTCTCAAATCTCAAAAAGGCATGGTTGCATAAGTGGGTTCATAAAACATGGATGTGAAAAAAGGCCAAGGCATGGAAGAGTTAATGGGAAATTAGTTTTACTCTGGCAGTTAGAAGGATCATCAGAAAGATATAATCATGGAAATGCTGATGTTACCCATCACTTTACATACAGAATTCTCAAATCTTCAGAAATTTAAATTCAGATGTAAGATATAAAAAGTGCTATTCTGCTCTAAGAAATGTGCTGTTTAAAATATTTTATTTTTTTTAAAAAAAGTAAAATTTCTTTACATTCTTCTATGTAGAAAAGGAAAAAAGCAATTAAAAGGTAACTCAGAAAACCCACCCCAAACATATTCTATAAACTAAGGAAATTAGGATGCTTTTGTGTGCAAGTAGAATCATATAATCCTTGTGTTCCCTTGAGTCTTGTTACTGGTCACCACAGAGCGAGACCAGTGTCTGTTCCTTCTCTTCCCCTCATGAGGAGGTTGCAACTGCAGTGAGGTCTCTCCTCAGCCTCCTCTTCTGCAGCCTGAACAGACCAAGTGAGATCAACAGATCCCCATATGGCTTCCCCTCAAGGCCTTTTTACATCTTTGCTTCCCTCCTTCAGATGCTCTCTCTAATAGCTTTATATCCTTCGTATATTTTGGTCCCCAAAATGCACGTGGTGCTGAAGTTGAGGCCACAGCATTTCAGAATAATGTGGGACAATCTAATTCCTCAACTGGCAATTAATGCAGTACTTGATGCACTTAGTACATCTACTTGATGTGAAGAGAATTAACTTTACCCTAGTCAAAATCAGCACAGATGCTTACATGTCTGATAAATTATTATGGAATTGACACGAAAAAAAAAAAAAAATCACAGAACAGACTGAAAGAGAAACAGATGCTAGATTTTTTATTCCCATGAAAGAGGGCAACCAAAAACACTAACAGCCAAAATATGGGATGTCAAATTGGGTACGCACTCAACATTTAAAACCCATACTTTATTAAGTAATCATATCTTTTCTTTAATATCTTGGTATTCAAAATAATTAAATGCCATGACGTAGTAATAAGGGGATATGGTCCTCAGAACCAAATGGAGATGAAAAAAAAATGTGTCTAGAAAAAAAGTACTGAAGAATGTTATTTTACTTGAGTAGAGGCTGGCCACAGCAAATGCAGCAGCAATATGTGTGAGAAGATAATGTTTTTATCTCAGAAAATGCAAATAAGCGGACTCTTCTGTTGAGGGCTTTCTCATTTTTTTTTTTTTTAAATAATAATTAGAGCTAGTGGGAAATTGTTAAACAAGTATCTGGCAGGCAAAAGATCTCTCCCACAATCTTTTTGAAATTTGAAATTGAATCAGCGTAGCATCAGGCTAGTCAGATGTTAAATCTAATCATCTGCTACTTAGAAAATTAATAGAAGTGTATACAAATACAAAACCACACAGACAGGACTCCAGCAGCTAATAAAGGATTCACCAGCATGTGGTCCAACAAAACCAAGCCCCAACAGTACCTCACTAAATTCAGGAATTATTTATTTGCTAGGTATTGACTGGAAGTGTCTGCATAAATAACAGCAAGTTACTGGACATACTAGAAGATAAAATGACTGGTAGAAGGACTATAGCTAGCTTAATGGGAAAAATCTATTCACGATGAAGCTTCATTTGTGTATGCACTATGGATTTTAAGAATATTATTCTCTGAAAATTATCAGCTTAAATAATCATTTTGGTCATTAAGACCAAAATTTCATAGTGGAAAGAAAACAAAAGTTACATTAATATAAAATAAATAAATAAAAAAACATTAGAAATATTTTATGTTATTTGAAAATATTAGATATTTCAGTTTCCTTCTCTTTTATACTTGGCATTTTGCTTATTATGCATATTCTTTTTCAGAATCTAACTTCTCCTTTTTACAAGTAGTACCATTTATTTGGACATCAAACTAAAAGCAAGAATATATAGGCTCTGACACTCTTAAAAAAAAATACAGTCAAAGTTACAATAACTTGTCATGTTAACATGTTTTATGTTTCTGCATCATTTTACATAAATTAGGGACAAATATTTCTTGCATCTTGACACAATGCCAGAGAAACCCAGCCAGCCCCTTCCCGGACCGTGATGAGAGTGGCAACCCCCGGGCCAGATCGGGCTGGGGTGGCAGCAGGGCAGGGCTGCTGATTCTGGCAGCAGCGGGGCTGCTCTCTACAGCACCAGCTGTGAAGCACCAACAGTCAGGGTAAAGAACAGGGAGGGATCTTCTGTGTGCTTCCCAAAGCAGCTTAATTCCAGAGAAGGGGTAGTGATGCAAAACACAAAACAAAGTATCGCACACAGTCCTTTAAATGGGGGAGGTACAGGGGGAGGGTGCAATTCTTCAGCCAATCAGGGATACAACTGGGAGGAGATTAGGGAGGGCTCACAATATGACATCCAGTAGGAAAGACAGTGGGAGTGGAAAGGGCCACATGGACCAATGGGGCTTCGTGGAATAGAAGAATTCCCAGGAGGAGTTTAGGCAGGGGGTTGGGACAACAAGGACTGACAGGGAACTTTCTAGAACAAGTGGTAGGGATTAGGGAGGATTGACATCTATGTAAATGGAGTAACAGGTGGGTTTAGGGAGTGAATGACAACTGAGCAAAGGAGGAGAAAACTTTGGGTAAAACCATCCACCTGAGGGGAGGAATATGATCAAACTATGTTGTAAAACAGGGTTTACAAAAATACACAAAAGAAAAACACACCACCGCAGCACCTTTCAGCTTAAACTAGAACTCTTTCTGCTGTAAAATTTCTGTAACATAATAAAAAATTCACTGTGATTAAGTGAGACTGCTACTCACTTAAAAAAAAAACAAAACAACTTTTTTGATTAATTTCTTTGGATACCATCTCATCTAAGCTGAAGCATCCTTGAGGAACTGTAGTTTCTTTGGAAATAAATAATGCACTATAGAAAAACTAAAATCTTGTGCAGCTAAAAGGAAATCAAAACAATACAAAGAGCTGTTAAAATACATTTTAAAAAATTTACTTATTTAAAAGCATAATCAATGTCAAACAGCAAATATCTAAGAGACACAAGGACAGAGGAAATATAGTCATCTTAATTATCACATCAAAGTCCCAAGTAAACAATTTATCTAGGAGCACTTTTGTATGACTAATCAAGATTTCTTTCCATAATTTTAGCTTTGCAATTATGAAATGATTGCTCTATTTAGATCCTGAAGCTGGGAGCTGGTATGCCTTGAGGGCTGATGAGTTTAAAGTTCAGCATGCAGGTTAAAGCGATATATGATTTAAGTTTAAAGATATAGGTTCTATCACAAGGACCACAGGAAAAGCAGAAAACAAATGATTCATCAAACTGTAGAAATTTCCAGTCAGCACTCTAAAGTCCTGGAAACTACAAATCGATATGATTTGTCATTTTAAAATTATGTCATATGTGATTGGAAAAAGATTGTGGGAGAGATTAAAACAGAGAGAATTTAAGTATTCTTGGAGTAGCAGTCTTTTAAAATATACTTAGAAAATGAAAACAGACATTAAACTGTTTAATATGGGTGCCTTGTTTTTTTGAATCTATACCACATGACAGAATATAGTAATCTACAGGAGGAAGAGACATGAGGACACACTCTGTAAATGACATGTTTGAAAGAAAATAATTATGTAATTTTCAATCATTTACAATGCCAAAAAACATTACAACAAATTTTTGTATAGGTTCAAACATTATCATTACTGCTTAGAATTTATTATATTTTAATTAATGGTGACAGAATATTTAGAAATTCCTGTGTACATAAGACAATGTTTTGTTTCAGACCCCATTTGACTTTTTCCATTACTGAAAAATAAATAAGGATGGAATCAGAAGACACATAAGACACAGATTCCTTCAAAATTTGTCTCTCACGTGGTAAAGGACATCCTTTAGTCACTTTATTTGTACATCAGGAAATTTTATGCACTTGCACCCTGAGTATTTAGAGACATCTGAGGACTCAAACAAAATGTCTTATTTCACCAAGAAGTCTTAATAAATAAAAATATAGCAGTAAATATAACAGCTTTTTTAAATAATCTGCCTACAATAATGCTAATGCTTATACTCAAAGAAACTAATTACTTAAAAATATGCAGTTAAATTGTACAGAATCCTGCTAAAATCCACCGCTTTTCTTTGGTGGTGTTCTGTAGTGCTTGGTTTTCCTTTGGAGGATAAAGATGAGGTACTTAGGGAAAACAACCAGCAAGATTAATTCTTTGCTGAAGAGTATGATGGTGATGATTTTCTTCTCCTCGGTCTTGGGTTTTATAGATGATATTAATAATTTAGGTAATTTGTGTTAAATGCTATAGTTAAATAATTGCAAATATGTAGGAGCTATTAAGCAATAACCACCAGTTGCAGAAACTGCAGAAATGGAGAAGTTATAAAGTGCCCGACCTTGGTGCAAGATAATGTAGTGTAACTTTGTAATATAAGAAGGGGGGAAGGTTGCAGTGGAAAGTCCCCATGAACATGCCGCGAGGAAGAGGAAAAACCTCATCTACCGACCACCATGAGAGGGCAGAAGACCCCAGACCCCCAGAGTTAGTGACCAAATATGGGAAGACATGGACTGGGAAGGGACTAAGGGGAGTGTGTAAACCAAAAAGATTATAAAACGGGAAGATACGGAAAGAATTTCTGAGAGCTGTGCACAGTGTGCAAGTTTGATACTTGCACTCTCTGGCTCTCACAGTGCACTGCTTGCTTTGACTTCTTGCCTAAATAAAAGTTTATCTAATTGGCAATTAATTATCCAGTCTTATTTTTATCATGGGTCTACATGGAGTACTTTAATCACATATCTCATATTCCTTTTCTCTGATTCCAATGTAATCAGAGATTACATTGAAATCAGAGAAAAAGAATATGAGATATGTGAACCAATGGTGGTTCTGTTCTCCATTCTTATACTCTGAAACGATTGCAAAAACATTGTCAGATTCACGTCACTGAAACTACATAGCATTGTAGTTTTGCAAGCAAGTAATATATAAATTCTGAATACGTAATGTGTCTCCAAATTATATCTTTAATTTCATCATGTTTACTACTGGAGATTTAGAATTTCTATACAATAAATTTTTCAGGATGAGCATCTGGTCTTTCTGACATAGAAAAGCTGAATAAATAAAAATACCACTTAACCTTTTCCTACGCTCCCAGGAACATCTGTAGTTTCGCACTACATACATAATGTGTCCATTTCCTGTGGCTGTTAGGTGCCTAGCAGGCTTATTAGACACACCAGGAAGAAAAAAGCAAATATATTTATTCATAGGCAGTGTATTAATTTACAAATTTTTATCACTGTTTTGTGTTTGATAACACTCTGTAGCTAAACTACTTCATCAAAATCTAATACTCAAGTAAAATGTCACAATTTAAAATTTGGGGTTTTAAGAGTTGAAACAGAAAGAAATATATTTTCTTAAACCTCTGTAGACATTGTCTTCCAGTTCCCATGGTTTTCCATGACTGCCAAAGCCAGTATCAGGTACTTACAGGATCTCTTAATGAAGTCAGAGAAGATTCCCAAAATCAAAAATGGAAAGAAGGAACAGATAATTCCACGAAAAGCAAACAAAACAAACAAACAAAAACAAAACCAAAAAACCACCAACCTCGAGAAAGCACATCTGTCATATAAATCTTTTCTGCCAAAGTGGTAGACTATTAATGAATGATTGAAGAGCCCAGCAAAAGACATAGGCATGTCCTGCCTGGCCCCCATCTCTCCAGAAGCACATGGATCTCATGGTGGTATAATGTCATACCTACCAACTCTGTGCTGATGTTTCAAATATCTCACAGTATCTAAAACAGCAATAGAGAGGCACCTGGATACCTCCATTAGGTATTTTAAGTTTGAAAAAAGTTGATACAAATGGAATAAGATATGTAAATGGAATGTAAGATGGAAAATTGCTGTAGATAAAAACCCCTCAGCTACTAGAGGAAATTTGAATTTTAAATGTGTTTAATATGCATATGATATCTGCTTAACGAGATGACTGCTTCTTTTGCATAATTGTACCACCTTAAGTTTCACTTCTACCAGAGTACTCAGTTAGACATTTAGTTGTCTAACATTTAGTTGGACATTTAGACTGACCTGGGTAAGTGACAATCAAATCTATGCACATACATTATCTTACAGATATTTTGCTGCTTACCTGCCATCTCTCTCCTGCAGTTATGATGTGCTTGCTATGTTTCATTTTGAATGGCAATGAAAATTATTCTAGCTAACACTTATGACAGTTTGTAAAATTTAACATACAGATGAGACTTAAGCTCTGAGGTCAATATCCTTTTGTGCCTAATGAATAATACACAAGTATTAGGTTATTTCAATAGAATGAATTACATTACAGTTCTTTCTAAAAATCTGTAGTATTGTACTGCGTCATAATTGCACTCTGAATCTTTATTTATTAAAATTTTTGATTAATTTGCTTTCATTAAACTGAAAATATTACCTCTGAATTTCTTCATATCAATTCAAGTGTAGCAACCAAATTAGAGAAACAGGCTTATTCTTTTCGACTAAATGTAACATAGTGATGGTCATAAAAGGCCCACTGCTGAAAGCTAAATGGTATCCAACAGTTCTTATAATGATCTGGTTTGCATCAGGAGCTGTAATGTTTACTATGCTAGTAACACGTGTGTTCATTTAAAAAATCCACTACCCATCTAAGCTCTGTCTATGTACCACTCATAAAATTAAATATTTTGGGATAATTGTGTACTTCTTTTCTGCTGAATATATGTCTCTACCCAGAGTTCTTTTAAATAATTGAGTACAAAAATAGATACCAGCTAAACCTACCCTGAGATTCAAGTTAAAGTTTTAGTCAAATTATTGTTTTGGTTTTACATTAGGCCAGCTTATTTTAAAGTGTTGATACTTATTGATGAATTTATTTATTTATTTATTGGTTGATGACCTATTGGAAAAAATGCATTGATATTGACTTTTTGAAAAACTATGCATACACCTGTTTGGGAGATGTAAACATTTCATTACCTTTTTTATTTATAGAACAAAAACATACCCTCCTAATCAAATAAAAATACATTTCATAAATCATAAATATTCTTTACATAATTCTCCATCTTTTCATATTAACAAAAATTTTTTAGTCTTGTTTCAATGATATTATTCATAAAGATTCCAATGACATAACAAAGAACAGCTTTGTAAATACTCCCTCTGAGGACTTGCTACATATAAACATGTGAATATATACTTCTTTAGGGGCCTTTGCTTCTTTTGTCATATTTTTCATTTTTCTGGTTATGTGATGGGAGTACAACTATCATTTGGCTTTCATATTTTTCAGAACTGTTACCAATGGCATAAATTGACTATTGTATTGAGGAGGTTTTTCTTTTTTCCTTTTTTTTTAATTTTTTTTTTCCAAAAAATTGCTTAAGAAAAAATATCTATATAATACCCATTAATTTACAGTCTCTCTTAAGAACACCAAGTACATAGAGATCAAAGAAAAATATAAAACTTTTTATGATCCCCACAGCAAATCAGCTTCATGGTAAATTAGTGGTACACTGTATGGAACTCATCTAAAGGTATCTTAAAGCTAAAAATAAGTAAAACATTAAATAAATGCTAATGTTGCAATTACAGTATTTTTTAGCAAGTCATTTCCTGACCTTTTGAATTCTGGGCTTCTCATTACTCTATATCCTTCCCTCTGATGAGACTAGAAGTGCTGATAATGGCAGGACATATAAGTTAATTTGTGATTTCAGAAGAAGACTGAGACTGAATTTCAGAATAAGCAGCAGTAAATGTATTAAAACGTCGGTAAACACCATTGGTGTTTATTCCTGCATCAACCAAAATTAAAAGTATATGTTATCTCTTCCAGCAAAATTATCATAGTTTGCATATTTCTTAAAGTGTGCTAAAGACCAGCCTATGTAGCTGTATATATAGCTACATTTAAAAGAACCAAACCAAAACAAAAAACTAAAGCAAAGAAACAAACAAAACCCCCCATCCTAGCATACAAAAAAATCACAGTGAATTTGTTCTAAAAATGAAAAGAGAAAATGTAAATCTTGAGAAACCTAGACTGGCTTTTAGCCCACTTTGAACAGTAGGTTGGATTATGTGGCATCTGCAGGTACCTTTTGACTTAAATTTTTCTGTTGTTCTAAATTCAAATTCAAATCTTTGACAGTTAAATATTACGGGCTTTGTTGGTCTGATACGAGCCCTGATTAGTTTATTCTCCTAAAACTGAGGAAGATAAGGGCTGTCATATGTACATCAAATGAATATGTAGGAGTATCAGCAGAGCTTATCAGCAGTGCTGAGTACACAAAAATTTTCTTTCATTTGTGTCTCAAACACAGTGGTTTTAATAGAACAAAGCAAAACCAAACATACAAATAACAAAAAAACACATCTTAATGACCCTGTAATTCCTTCCAAGACAGTTTTTTGTATGGATTGTTATTTCACAATGATGGTGGTCCTTGGGTTGAAATCAGAAATTTCTTTTCTGAGGCTAAAGTGTACAGTTTAAATAACACTAAATTCCCTCATTAAAGTTAATCATTGTCTTTTTCTTTCACCATATTACTATGGAAAAAATCAGCTACTACAAATTTTAGGAGAAACCTGTGTAAGATCTTTAGTGCAAAACATTTTTGAGCATAACCCTAAAGAGTGTAAATTGTCTGGTGGATTGCAATTCCTTTGTTTATTTTATTTTTCAGCTACTGATTACTCTTTTTAACTCCAGTTCCTACGTCTTACTATCATCTATAGTAAATATATTGTTCATCAAAGACAATAAATTTTTTTATTAATTCCTCAATTAGTATATAAAATAATTATTCAAGTAATGTAAACTATAAACTTTTAAGGCAGTTGTCCTTTCCACGATTAAATATTATTTGGAACAGCCATCTGTCACTCAGTTTTATTTTTCCAAACAATTAACCAAGAATTGTGCTTTTTTGTTTCTTAGGTTAACAGGATTTCATCTTCCTCCACCCGTGACAAGTACAAAATCTGTATTTTCACTGCGCTTGACAAGTGATTTTGCAGTTAGTGCTCATGGGTTTAAAGTTTACTATGAAGGTAAGATATTTTTAACAAAATATTCTGGGTTTTTTTTCCACTCTGATCTCTATGCGTAAAAAAAAAATAAACATCCCACAGAAATATAAAAACCCACACATATATAACCTTATCCAAATAATATTTGCTTTTCCTGTAATCATTCACATACTGGGCCTTATCTGAAACCAAAATATTTAAAACCCTACAATCTATAGTCTCATCAGACACAAAGATTTTTATGATCTCTAATAATAGCAAGTTCTTTAAATTCTGAAAAACTTACTTGTTATTGTTCTCGTCCTTCTGACACATACTTATTCAAATTAATGTCAAGATGCTACTTAGTCTTGACATTAATTAGTCTAACTTAGTCTTGAATTTCGCTGGATAGTCGCATCTGCAAATTTTATGGTTGGAATCCTTCTTATATGTTTGCACAGGAGAAATGCTGTCTCAGTTCTCTGAACTGACATAAAGCTATTTCTCTATTGCAGCTTTCATAATTGTCTATAGCTTTCACACAGACACTGAAGTTAATGACCTACAACATGTATTCCTGAAGTCCAGAAATTCATAGTATTTTTTTATGTATATATACACATGTGTTTTATATGTGTGTTCCAGGAAGGATCTTGTTTATGATCAAGTTCAGTATAGTAGTGTTTGAAGTGTTGGTTTATATTGTGCATTCATTTTTTAAATCCATTTCTTGGTGCCAGGACAATGAACTCTAACAGGTTTTTATAGGTTATAAACAGAAACTGTTGTTTTCCTCTTTTTCTTTGCTATAATGTTTTGTGTTTTGGTTTTTTCATTTTTGGATTTTTTCCCCCTCTTTTTTAAAGACACTTGGTGTTAAGACACTTGATTTTTCTGTTTCCATTAAGTGTCTCTGTCAGCAAAGCCAGAGCTGTAGTAAACTGCCTGGAGAAGTTCTGAGGCCATTGCTGTATGCTACTTGGTTCCATCTGCAACAGAAACTAATCTCTGAGAAGCAACTAGATAAGTAACACTTTGATAGCTAGGTAACTATCCAAAAATTGGTAATGCAGTGAAGGGCTGCTGTAGAAATACAGTCCAGAATCACTCTGTAATAAAATGTTTTCAGCTGTTGACATAGTTTACCTTCAGGTATGATGCATTAGAATTCTACTTCATGTAGAAAATTCCCTCCTATATATCAAGATATGAAATGAAAAACAAATTTTTATACCCTTCTTGGTCCTTGAGTTACTACATTACTAGAGAAAACAGTTGAAATGATTACATTACTTTTTTTTTTTTTTTTTTTTTTTTTTTTTTTTTGGCGGGGGTTGTGCACATAAAAAAAAGTAATTTAGAAAAGAGGAATTCAGGCTATATGTAACTGGTTTTGTCTTTATTATATCTAGTCTAATTTTTTAAGCATTTGGTAGCTGTTCAGCAGCAGCGTTTTTAAAAGTGTTAAAATTCACTATGCAATTCCTATGGATTTTTAACTGTGTAAAATATATGCTTCTCATGCATAAATTGAATTAATTATATATGGTATCATCTGTCCTTCTTATAAACAGTTTACTGAAAGATTTTGCACTGCTAATGCTAACAGACAACATACTATGCATCTCAGTTATCATAGAGAATAATTAAAACTAAACGGAAGATCAGCTATAGACTTCAGCTTGCACGTGTGACTGCCTTCTCACATAGTTCCTTTCTTGGTGAAAATAACATGCTGATTAATAGAACTTGAGCTTCTGGGTCAGCATAGATTCTGGGGAAATTTTACCTTCAACCACAGAAATCAGCATTTTAGAACAAAATATAAAATTCTTACCTTGAACTTGATACTCATCTTTTTAAGAAAGTATGTCTTATTTTGTGAAATTAGGAATTTTCAAAAAAATTTAGTCTGGATATCAGAATTTTAGTTCAATGGAGTCTCCCTTACCACAGCCAGATGTACGCTTTTAAGAGCTGGATCAAGGTAACTTCATTCAGAGAATTTTTCTTTCAATACCTGTTTTTTTCTGACTTCATGTGAAGCTATCTTTATACTCAAATGGCAAAGAAATGAAAACTCGTTACGTTACTTTACATTCATTTAATGCCTCTTTCCTTGATGTGAGAGAATAGATGTATTTAAATGATAATCACATCAGGGCAATTTCCATTTCTGTGCTTGTACCCTTTATGAACATGTATAACCCTGCAATCAACATTTTAAGATCAGGTTCTGCCTAGTATCCAGTTTTCAAAAATTTTGATTGCCCAGTAGCTCTTAGCTTCTTGATGAAACGTCTGCATACTTAGTATCAGACCTCATAATTTAAAGCTTCATTATGAATATGTAATTTGAAATTTAAGATAGAAATGATTAGCAACCTGTCATTGCAATAAAGCTAAATGATAGAGGTGGCATGAGAGGGTAGGGTGAGAAGTAGTGACATGTATCTGAAGGGATTAGATCCAGTGGTAATTTGAAAAAGAAGGAACATACCTTTCATAATCAGAGATAATTTAAAACACTTTCTTTTGAAATGCTTTGAAATAGATTACATAGATAGATGGCTACATGGAATCTATTAGTATTCACTCTTAAAAAAAAAAAAAAAGCCTCCAAACATCTATTTTTCTGACTTCTCATCCTCTTGACAAATTTGCAGTTGAGTTGAAAGTTGACAAGAAACTCCAGAGTATCTGACAGAATCTGTGAGAAATATGAATCTATTGTGGACTTTCTTGAGCATAACATACAGGAACATATTCTTTTTCTGATCTCCTGAGAATAAAAATGTGTATGAAAAGATATAAAATTATATCATTAATAGAAAGACTATGCTGAGTCAGCATATGTAAGTCACTGCAATTGCATTCAGTCAAACCAAATGCACTATAGACCACAAAATATCAACTCTGGCCTGCTAAACGTCAATATCATAAGCCTCAGTCTGCCGTCTGTGTCCCTCCATTCTTCTCTCATTCTTTTTCTTCTTATCCCCTTTCTTTCCTCTATATCAAGTGGTATATTTGAGTTATTTTTGGTGCCATTGTGCACAAACTTCTTCATGTTCAGCTTCTTTATTATTCAGAAAAGAACACATCTGATATACACTCCTCTCTATATAGCACAATGCCCTGAAGAAAAATTATTTCATGAGAGAAAACTGGAACATATTACTCAAAAATAATAGACTTCATTTACAGTGACAACAGAAAATGGTGAGGTGCACTAAAATTTAAGGAGGGAATTTTTTTTAAAAAAATGGAGCTAATTTTATCACTGTCTAGTGACATAGATTGGTTGGAGTGAGAAATGGGGAAGTTCTACGTCTGCTGATTCTGTTTTCTGGAGAGATTTCTGATGAGGTTTTTTTAGTAGCTTTCAGGCTCTCTACAACATGCATAGGTATTAATGTCTGGAGAAAGAGTGCTATATTTAATCTCCTATTTGATTATTTAGGCTAAGTACAGTGTAGCTGTGCCCTCTTATTTTATTTCTGGTGGGATAATTTGGTTTTGGAATAGAAGAGTTCGATGCACTTTTCCGTTTCCTGTTGTCCTAAGATACATAAGCAGCTTTATTCATTGAGAGTATGGGAGGGGAAATACAGCTGCTGAGAAAGAAAACAGCGTAGCAGCTTGGCTACACAGCAAAGGGGATTCAGTGGACCTAGTCCTGCTTTGAACAGTGCTTCCTTCTGTTCTCACTGTGTTATTTTACAGCTATTAAACAGGTAGCTGACATTGCTAAAATCATTGACTTCATTAAGAAATGTACTGCTAGAATTTATGGCAACCTTTATCCAAGTTAAATATGATAGACATTTTATCCTATTGGCCATGGCAAAGAAAAGAAAAACTTAATATATGATTACCCTTATAGTAAAAATTCTGAATTCCCAGGAGGTGCATTGCAAATATTTATAATAGTGGTATGAAATATAACTTTATCTGGTTTGTACTGCTGCACATAACTTTAAAGCTGAGTTATAAAACTGAATTTTTAGACACTGTATAAGTAATGAAATGGTTTTCGAGTTTGTACTGGAGCGCTGCTATGGAGTTCAGCAATTCTGCTGAAATGTTTTTGAGAGGGATTTGAGAGCAGTGTTAAAAATTTCAAGAATAATCACAGCTTTATGAATAATAGGAGGTGGGGAAGCAAAGAAGGAAGCACATAGTGTTTATTAACAGAATAGGATTTCCATCTAGTGACTTCTGTGGACTTATCATGCATTTCTTCCAGCAATATTAAGAAAAACTGCTAGCTGATGTACAGCATTTTTGAAGCATGTAGATAAGAAATACTAGTAGCACTTAAATATGCCAGGATGTGGGTGTTAAAAATAATTTTGGCAGTTGGTGTAAAGCTAGAGAATGTGAAGAAATAGGATAAACTATTTTTAGCTCTCCTGCATATCAGAATTCAGAAACATGGCTACATATAATCTAAATCTTGGATTCAGGTAAGGTTCACAAAGTCCTAGCTGTATAAAGGTAATAATATCACTGCTAGCTTAATATAAAATTTAAAGGAGTACTAATGAATTTTTGTTTAATGTTGGAATGCTCTCCACAAGAAATCCACTGAAAAATTGTTTGCCAGGTTGAAGTTTTAAAAGCCACAGAATTTAAGCTGTAAGTTTGTCACCAAGCTTACTACTGGCGGATACTATAGGCTCTTTGTTGTTTCTGTTCACCTTTTGTTGTAACAGCTGTGGGTACAGCTGGTCTCTGTCATTACATTGCTTCAACTCCTAAATAAAAGTTGAATGAGGAGAGGAGAGGAGAGGAGAGGAGAGGAGAGGAGAGGAGAGGAGAGGAGAGGAGATTATTAATTGCATGAATAGATACATTTAGATGAAACATACTAAATCTAACAAAGCAGCATGCTAGACATAAGCCAATATATATTATCTGTTGTTACTTCTATTCCACATGTTGGATAGCATGAAGAAAAGGAAAGGTGCTGGTATTTTGTCTGAATGTATATCTGCCAAATTGTCTAGAAAGTCTTAGTCCTTTTTGTTATGGAATATTAGCTTGGATGGAAATCATCCCATTAATGCCACTTCATAGACTTGTATCTACTACAGACCATTATGCCGTTCCTATGGCAGATGCATAATAAAGCTGTAGCACAGAAGACAATCAGTTCCTTATGAAATCAATACCAGGCTGCCGTGGTACTTCTACCTATTTTACCTATGTGCTGTATTGGTACCACCATTCCTGTATAAGTCCAGAGGACGCAGAGAGAAAAATAGCTCTGTGGACTTAATCTGGTTAATTTTTATAGCAATTCACACTATTTTCTTGATACCACAGCCACTGATTTGGCTAAAAAATATCTTCTGGGAAAAAAGTTAGCTCTCGGAGACATCAAGTTTTAAGAAAACTTTCTTTGATTCCACTGATCACTCTGCCTCACATAGAAATAAGACTTTTTAATTCTGATTTTTGAGCTTCCAGCCACTAACTTTTATTCTGCTTTTATCTGCTTAATTAGAGAACCCTTATTATTATCATCTGTGAGTTCTTCTGGAGGTTCTTGAGTACTGCAATAAAATCACAGGCTTCAGAGTACTCTTTCTCTTTAATATGGGCTTTTGAACCATTAACATAAACAAAATTTCCAAATAATGAATTTTTCTGCATTTTCATCATTTTGTGGCAGCTGTGTGAAAAAGGGCTCTGATCAATACACTTGTCTGGCTGAGGCCTGCACCTGATCACCATAACCTGTCCTACCTTATTTAATCAGAGCAACCTCTCTCTCTCCTGCATGTGTGAGGGTTTAAAGGACTGAGTGCCAGCTTCTGGAGCCGGGCTGGGTTTGCAGGTAACCCTGGCCTGGTATCAGCTACTGGAGAGACTGAGGTCTCCCTGCCAGCTACTGGAGTGGGTGGGTGTTTCAGCTGCCACTCTCTGGGGGGAAAATGGTGTGTGTCCCAAAAAACAGTTATCAGGAGGAACCTGCAGGAGTGAAGCAAGTGAGGGGCTCAGTGCCAGCACTTGGAGGAAGCTGTGTGACATTGCTGAGGCAGTGTGATGACAACTGTCTTCAGCTTCTGCATCACTGGGTCTCCATGGGTCACTCACCTGCAGACTTCCATTTGGACTAACCAGCAGGAAGGAGGTTCTGGATCTAGGGTGAGGATGAGGAGTCCACGCTGCAAAAGTATTGCCAGTACTGCATGTCTGCTAGTAAGCATCAAGCTGGATCAGCTGGTGATGAGAGGACCCCTGGGGCTTGTAAGAGGGCCTGGAATCTGTGGGGTTGCCAGGCAGGCAGAGGGATCATGCTGGTACTTTTAGGACCTGTGAATGTACAGGTGCTCGTGAAGTCAGGTAATTCTGTGTGTGCCCCTTCATGAATGACCTCCTGTGTCTGCCAGACAAATGGAGGGTTTGGCCACTGGTGCTCATGTTCAGGGGGGTGCTGTCAAAGCAGTGTCATGCCTGTGGCAGTCTGTACCCCATCCTGTTGGTGTCTTGTGTGTGTCTGTGTGTTTCTCTGGGATTCTTGCTCAACTGTGAAACTCGTTAAATTTACAAATGGTAAAGCAGCAAGGAAGTCCTCTGGCTTGAGTCACATCCCCAGGCTGCAAGCTGCCCCAGGTCTGGGCTCCTATGGCCAGACAAGGAAATATCCAGGTTTCAGAGCTGTTGGAAGCAGTGGCCAGTTGCTGCTGAAAGCAATGGCCACTTATTACATGCCTTCAGATGCTTAAATGTCATTTGGGTTCACCAAGCATAGTTTGCCCTTAGTAAATCTGTGCCAACTACTCTCAATTAGCATCATCTTTCAGGTGATGGGAAATGGGTTGCAAAAATGTGCTCTTTAGGTTACTTGCAGGAATCGAGGGAAGGATTATTAGTTTATAGTGCCTGTAGTGATCCCTTTTGCTTTCATTAGGACAAGTGTATCACTAATCTGTCTAATCAGGAAGGACTTCTGCTGATTGCTATAACTTTCCATGGATTATAAACAGCAGCTTTTCAGTCAGGGTGGGGCAGCTCTCCAGGTACCCTTGGTGAATCTGTGAATTAAATATACCCAACTTTTTGATGTAAACCCAGAACCAATTACCTCTCTTTCTCTACTGGACTGATACATGAACACCTTACGAAGAACAATGCACACAAGGCATGGAGTTCTTTGGCCTTCTCTTTGGCCATATTGAATACTATTTTATTTGCCACCTTGCGAATCTGTAACTTTTCTCTGTCCTTTTTTTGCCACTAGCATACCTGTACAATACCTTTGTATAATCTATTAAACCCTTCCCCTTGGCGTTAGTGGCCCCTTGGACTTTGACCTTCTTGATTTTGTTCCTAGGCACCATATCTATACACCTTTTTTGCTCTCCATCATTTTTTTCTTTTTTTTTTTTTTCTGTACTTCTTTGCATTTTAGTTCATTATGAAGCATTAAGTTAGCCTCATGAGTCATTTGCCAAAGTTCACTTCCCCTTAAAATAGTTGGGATGTCATTTAAAAAAATCAGCCATCTCTCTGACTGCACTTCCTCCCAATAATTGCTTCCCAGGAGATTCTGCCTAGCAATTCACCAAATAAATCAAAATATGATGTCTTAAAGTCTAGTGTCCCAATTTTAGTACTTACTTCTCAGCCTTCCTTCCAAATGTGGGCTTAATTTTCTTTTACTCTGCAATCAGGTCCCTGTTCCCTGAAAAGAGTACTTTTAAAGGTCCTCCTTCTGAGTTAAAAAATGTCTACATACGATTATATTCTTATTTGTGTTGATCAGGTAGTTTTATTTCTTCCCAGCAGTCCTACTTTGTCTTCAGATGAGATATTATGATTATGAAGCCTAAACCTTTGGAGACAACTGTGCAACTAGGCATTGGCCTGGTGGATAAACTTGCAGCCAGAGCTTTTCTCCTAATCAGAAGAATTGAAAGGGATACTAACACCTTAAGGAATCACTCCTCATTCTTCCCCTCAGAATCCCATATCAACCTTAGATCAGCTTAAGGTTTCCTTTGGCCATGTTATTACCACTGAGATGAGTTAATAGCATGAAGGAGAAACTGTGAGGCTGAAAAAAAAAAGCCAATTTCTCTGTAAAATTATGTGCCTGAACTCCAGGCAAGAAGTACACTGTCCAAGACTAGAGGTCTGTCTTGCAGGTAGAGGACTGTGCCATGCAGGAGGGAGCATCTGACCACTAGAACTTTAAAAAGCTCATTATGGATGGCTGTGTCACTTTATTATCACTACACAACAATACAGTTAAAGATTGTTTCTGCTGCCAAATATTTGTCATCCTATTTTTGGGGGAATATGTGATGAATTCATCTAAATAGACATGCCATTCTCTTCCCTGTTCTTTTGTTTGAAAAATAACATACAATTTTTAGGAAAAAAGCTCATGCACATGTGCTTGATTATAGATCTAGTGTTTTATTCTACCATAATTAGCAGTTAGACTTTAGTGGTTGTTGTGTGCTACATTTTCTTTGATAAATCTTAAAAAAAAATAAGTTGATTGGAGCTCCAGAGAGCATGCATAATTTTGTTCCAGACAAAATGAATGGAAATATATTTTCTTGCTTTAGCATTTGCAAAAAAAAGTCATTCTTTGAAAGTTAAAAATCAATGAATAACCTATAATTTCTTCTGCCTTGAGAAAAGAACTTAATTACTGGGGAAAAAAAAAAAGATGTCTCTCCCTTAGTCTGGTAAAAATCCACTTACTATTTCAATGTTCTGTTTAATTTGTTTCTTTCAGAATAATGTTGTTAAATAAGCCATATTTGTCGACTTATGGTAGTGTAATTTATCATTTCGATTCATGCCTCTTATTGAATCTTAACTAAGACAGTGATTAATTTGAAATTTTAATTATATGTCAGCCTTACTTTAGGGGTTTTTTTGTTATATTTTCAATGTCATTTTTCATTTAAAGAATAATTGAATATATACTGCAAGTCTTGAAAGAAATTTCCCAAGAGATTCTAAGGTTTGCTTGGTGAACTCCTACTCCTCAGCTATTGGACTGTCATATTGTTAAGATAAGTACAGAACTCAAAAAAAAAAAAAAAATCTTAAGGCAATCTAATTTAAGATTCACATTTTGATCCTGTGTCTAGACAAGCAGTGATAACTGTAATCCAATACAGCTGAAACTGTATTCTGCAGGAACCAGTATATACTGCTCATTAAAGTACCTGATTAAATACAGCTCCATGTTTATAAGCAGGTGCTTCCTTCAAATTTTAAGCTACAGCTCAATGAAACTTTGAAGTAGTAATTCACAATAGCAAACTTTGAGATACCCATACAATTAATGAAAATGAAACTGCTGATAAGTACCATTTACACATCTAGAACTGCATGGCATAATCCTTCAATCTGCATTTGGTTTTTTGATAGCATTTTGGCTTTGATTTGTGATAGCTTTGACAGAACTTCTGTAGCAATAATATCAAAATATAGAGATCTACAAGAACAGGTTCAGTATGCCAGCATGCAATCTTAAAAAATCTTCAAAAGACAGGAGCTCTGCAGATGGAGAAATTTATTTATGAAGAGAACATAATGCAGAATAATGCAGAACTGTAACCTAAAATACTCATTTTGTCATCTTAACAGATTTTCAAAATTTACAAGTTTTTCACATGAGTTAAATTTATAGTTCATATTTGGACACTTAGATCTACAAAAGATAGCCATACTGTTGAGCAAAAATTATGTGACATGTAAAATGCTTGGAAATAGGTGAACTTGAAGCATCCAGTTTTGTCAGTCACTAACATCATCCTGAACAATACCAGTGAAATCATTTAGTGATGGTTATGACAACAGTTTGATTTTAACATGAAGAGAAAAGCAATTGCTTACTCAGCATTGGAATTCTCTGCCTATTAAAATAATGAAATTTGTTAGAAGTGTATTTTGAAAGAGATTTACTTTTTTGATCAGCTTTTAGCAGAGAATTTCTCAATGGCCTATGAGGCCATGCAAGCAAAACTCAGTGCAAATGTAGAGAGCTTTGAGGTGGATGGATAATAATACCATGAACTAGTTGGTCAGTCAAATGCCTCACAATTTGAAAAAAAAAATAAATTATTAAAAGTAATTTATGATTAAATTACATTTTAATATATATGAAATAATTTAATAGAAGTAAATATTAATCTTCTCTCCAGAAGAGCCATTCTCCTTTGAATCCCTGAACACCGTAACGAAAAATTATTCCTTTACCAGGTCACAATAAGCCACTAACATTTCATGGACCACCAGTGGCATGTTACAGCTAAAAATTATTTGACTAAGCTGCTTATCTGAGATAAATACTATAGATGTATTTGGAAAGATCACAAAACATTGACAAAATTTTAAAACTTCTTTTAAAATTTCAAATGTTACCTATTTTTTAAAACAGATATTTATTCTAACAAAAAAAAAAAAAAAAAGAATTTTTGACTTTGGATAAATTGATGAATTTGTGATTAATTCTTGATGGATTTTTTATTTAAAGTCCCTGGAGATCACATACTAAAAAGAAATTAATTCATTACATGTAGAATGTAACATTTAAAAAGAATTTTCTGTAAATAATACCAGTAGAATAATTAAAAGAAAGCCCATTAAAATATCAGCTGAAGTTTTGGTGCAGAGTTTTTATACTTTTCTTTGTTTTGAATTTTACATTTGCAGTTTCCCTGCTATAAAATAGCATACATCTGAAGTGTGTATTGAGAAAATGAAGACACTTGACATCAGAAAACAATCCTACTGCTTTCATATAAAAAATTAGAAGACTAAGAGAAGTCCTTATATATTTGTTAAATGATTAAAGAAATTAAAAAAAAATTAGTATCACAAAAGCTTTTTTTTTAAATGAATTAACCATTAATGTTGATCTATCCTTACTCTTGTCAGCGTGCTTCCAAGCAATTTGTTCTTAGTTCTTTTAAGACCAGATACCATTTCCACTTACAGCATTCAATCCCCAGTCTCTCTAAAGATATAATCAACACTGATGCACTTAGTGCCAGTTGCAGGGCTGATTTTGTGATGAAATACGCATCCTATGGGAAACGATTTGAAATCACAGGGTAAGAAAATGCTCCTAAATGATGGCTTCTCAACATGATGTCCAGGTTTGAACTGATGATGTAGAAATAAAAGTCTGTGCTTATTCTTCTCAGCACCCTGTCATTCCAGATTACTAGTTAATAGTAAGTAGACAGATGACAAGAATTAGATGTTTATAGGCAAATATTGTTGTTAAACAACAATGTGCTGTGTCATCTTTAATTACAGTGTAGTATTGCTCAGTTCTGTACTTGTCACAAGAGCTCATACTGCAAGAAATAAGAACATGTTATTCTGGTCATGAAGCATATTCATTTGGAAAAACTTTCTTCTTTCACCCCCAGTTCTGCTACTGTCACACCTAAAATACATTCCAGCTTCACATTTTGTTGAGATATAATGAAATACAGATTCCTCATCTAGTTCCAATCCTCAGCCATGGGCAGGGACCCCTTCCACTAGACTTGGTTTGGCAGATCTCCCTCCAACTTGACCTTAAACACTTCCAGGGATGTAGCATTCACAATTTCCCTGGTCAGCCTGTTCCAGTGACTCACCACCCTCACAGCAAAGAATTTTTCACAGGCTACTCTGGGTTGGAAAGGACTAACAATGACTATTGAGTCCAGCTCTTAAGTGAATGGCCCATACCAGAATCAAGCCTTTGACCTTGGAAAAGACCACCATGCTCTTTTTGATAAAATCTAATCTAAGCCTACAGTTTGAGGCACTTCTTTATAATTTAAATACATTTATTTGTTTACTATTCATAAGATACCTCTTAAGTGCAGCATAAAATAGCATTTGTGAAACCAAGAAAAGTTGCTCAAAATCAAGGAGTTAATTGGAAAAGATATCAAAAGAAGGAATTCCTGAAAGATTAAAATGCAAAAGAGGACAGAACCTAAGCTTTGATTAAACATATTTAGTTATAACTGCAATGTGATTGGAAGACTCTTATGAGTTCCTCACATTAGTGTTGGTGGGAAACATATTTCAGTTTTGACCAATGGACCAAGACAAAAAATGTATAGTACTAGAGAACTTTTCAGGAGGGTTACCATCAACTTGGTGAGATTAAATCAGAACTAGAGAGCAGGAATAGGAATTGAAAAAGCAGTGAAGAGAAAATTATTTTAATTTGATTATTTAACATCACTATTACTTTTGAGGTCCTACGGACTTCATCTGATTCCTATTGTCATGTTCCTTTCTCCCTCTCTGCTCAGTACTCACCAGGCAATGTAGGGAGCAATAGCAGGGAAATAATACAGATGAAAACAAATTTTGTTGCATCTGTATTATTCCCTCATTCTTTTCTCTGGCTCAGTCTGCTGTATGGCTCAAAAATACCAATAGGACCTAAGCAACCAAAGTCATAGGTGAGATACACACAACTGATGGTTTGAGAAAGCATAGCTCCATTGACAACAGCACATTTACTTTAATTTAAAACATTTATCAAACTGCATCTTTATGCAACGTGTAATGCAGAGTGACAATAGCAGGTTATAACAGAGTTGTAAATTGACTCACTAATTATCTGCATTTCAATGCTTAAAACCTGCTGACAGATTTACTCACACAAAACTGGTGCTTGGTGCTTAGAGGAAAATGTATCACAGTATTTTGGACTCCCAAGATTGTTTTGAGTTGCAAAGGCTACAGGAAGCAAGTTTGTCATGTTTGATTCTGGGTCGTTCATGACAGGATTGCACAGCATGTGTATTATATTCGCTTGAATCCAGTTTAATCACTATACAGACTTGAAATAATAGACAAAAAACCGAAAAAAATTAGAGTCCCAAAGATTAAATATGTATCATAGATTGAAAATATTTACAAAAGAGAAACTTAAGATTTTGAACTCTTAACAATGATTTTCCTTCTGAACTCTTTCAATTTCCCTTGAGATTGAGATCTGTTTTTCCAAACCTCTCATCCAGAACTCCTTGGTTTTAAGTTTGGCTTTTCCATGTGAGATATTTCAGAGTATACTTTACTGCTCACTTCTAAGAGATGGAGTTATCTTCCTCTGTCTCTATATTTTAGAACTGAAATCAAATTTATTTATTTGATAGAGGGAATGTTCTGAATTGTCCATGAAAATCATTATATACATCAGTCTTCACTGCCAGTACTACTTATAGCAAAAATGCATAAGAGAGTAAAAAGGACACTGCCCTGTTTTCTGGCATTGGTTTCCTTTCTTAGGAGGTTTGGTTTTTTAAAAAAATGTCATTTTAATAGCATTGTTTCTATAGCTTTCTCCTTTAATCCCAGTACACCATCTTGTAGGTGACATTATTAAAAACTGCTACATCTGTTTATAACTCCTATCACGTCTAAGGGATTAGGTGGTCAGGATTCACTACACAAGCCTTGCAATACATATTACAGTGCTGATGTCAATATCCTCTGTTCTCATTGCAGACATCCTGTCCAGTACAGGGTAGAGTAAATAATTCTAGACCACTGTGCCATTTTTTGTCCTTTCTACTGGCTAGAAAGTAAGCATAAGTGACTAGGACTTGTAGGTGTATAAATAAACCATACCTGGCTGCACAGTTTTTTCTTTTCATTGCCATGATTGCACATATTTGAGTATTAGTGGTTTTCACCCCATTTTCCAGAAATCTTAATCAGTTTTATGCTATTTTCATATAAGGGCATGTGACATGGTGAAAAACGTAAGTACTTGTGGCATTACTGCTGTTCCTGCCTTTGGGTCACAGATGAGCATTTCATTGACTCCTAGGGCAGCTGGGACTTTCAGCTCGTGGGAGTGCTGAAAGGCCACAGCAGTATTTCAATTATATTCATCCTCTGCTCATCAGTCAAAAACTCTTTCATACTGCTACCCTCAACCAATTTGTCTTATTATTTCACCTGTTATTAGGTGGTGGATTTTTCCTATGATTTTTGCCTGTATGCAACAAAGCCAAGAGTAGCTTTCAGTGTCTCTCTGAATTTGTCCACTTCTTTGAAAGACAGAAGCTAGGAAACTTATTCAGAGAATTTACTTGGATTTGCTCTATATTTAATGATATGGTCTACAGATCTGGCCTAAATATGTTTGTCTCCATTCCTGATCAAAATTAGAACTTCATTGCAGTTCATCTGATCTGTTGACTCTTTTTTGTCCTTAAGAATAACTAAATTAATTAATAATTATATAAGTTAATTTTGTTCATAGATCTTCTATGAACAGGAAGAATTGAAAAATTCAATACACCGGTGCAAAGCCAAATTGAATTTCCAGTTTACTTCTCTTTTTTAGTATTGCTATTTGTGCTCACACCATTTGAAGAATAAAAATTTAAGATTTACATGTACATCATCTTCTAGTTTTAAACTGTGTAAATTTAGCATAGGGAAACATAAACATTTCTTTTACCCCAGAAACTGCACAGAATTCTAAGGATGGTTATCAACTGATTTCACTTTGGGAGAAAAATAAAGAACTGTGTATACAAACAAACACACATATCCTTATATATCCACATGTTAAAGCAGTAATTTGTTAAAGGGCAGTACCATTATTGTTTTGAAACAAATGAAAAGCTTTCTTTAAAGGCTTGAGTGACAGACCCTTGCCTTTCAAGACAATATTGTAAGATACACTTAGTGTTGATTTTCACATTACAGAGAAGGTAATCTTCAGAAAAGAAAAAAACCAATAGCTTTTCTGTGATTCCAGTCAGAGTTCTTTGAATATTTTTTTTCTTTCTCTAGACCCTCATAGATGTGCTAAACTCTTTTTTAAAAGAAAATAATATATCAGGAACTCTTATTCATGTCATTTATTTGGACCTAAAATCATCTTTTCTGTTACTGGGTTGTTTTGGGGGAACACTAATAGACTATTCCTTTCTTGTAACACAAGCTTCAGCTACTTGTTACATGATTCATCAGTGCACCCAGGAAGAAATGGAAGTTAATAGCATATTGGGCTGCATCAATGCAAGTGTAGTCAGTAAACCAGGGAAAGCAAATCTTCCCACAGCTTTTAAATCTTGAATATGGCAAGAAAGATGCTGATACATTGCAGCAAGTTCAGGGAAGGGTCACCATGGAGCAATCACCCTCCAAGGAGAGGCAATGGGAGATGTGCTTCTTCAGCCTGGGGAAGAGTCTCTGGGGTCAGGGAGGTGTCACAGCATTCTTCTCTTTAGAGAGAAAGGTCTTCATTGAAGTGAGTGGAAAGACATACTTCCCAAAATTGTCTAGACAGATTGTGGAATCTCCCCTTTGAGGTCTATTCTTCTAGTTGACCCTGCTTTGAGCAGAAGGTTGGACTAGAGATCTCCTGAAATTTCTCCAACCTGAATAATTTTATGACTCTATACTAAGCAACTCATAGAAAGTAACCAAGAGTAATAATTTTAACTTTCTAGTTTAATATGAACATCAAATGTGCATTCCTGAAGGATTTATTTCCCTGTGAATACAGACAGATTTTGAAGTTGGTTTGATGTAGATCCAATCAAATGTAATTTTACTGTCAGAGAAAAGCAAAGGCTGGACAAAGAGCCTGAAACTGAGGGTCAGTTTCACACAGGCTGTGCTCTCTTCAATGGGACACAGTCCGACATGGGTAGCAGAGCCAGGGGCTGCTAGCAGGGTGAGGGCCAGGCTGGAGGTAAAGTACCAACACAGTGCTGAAGTCCTTACAGAGCTAAGCCCACTACATCACAGGGCCTAGGCATCTGTGCAGCAGACATCTGAGGACTGGCTGGAGGGCACTGATGGATCCAGACTGGGATGAAGTGGGACTTCATGAAGTGGGACTCCTGGGCCCATGGGTAGAAATACGCATCCCAGTTGATGCTGATCAAATTCTATTGCTACCTTCAGTGCCTTGGCATTTCATCTGTCTCACATTATTGAAGATATTTTTACTTTGTGTACATATGTTGTCCTTTTTTTTGAACTGTGATATCTGCAAGTGTGCAGATCCTGCAACTAGTCAAGTAGTAAAACTTACTACGTATCTTGAAATCTGTAAATAAGAAGATATGCTCTGTTAATCTTTACTACATTATTCATTATTTATATTTCTTAATTGATAAGTCAGAAATACCATCATGTGAAGTTCCAGAGGACAATTTGTAACCAGGTGACTTCTACCTTCAAAGTTGCTCATAAGACATGATAAAATTTTTTACAATACTAAATTTAGTTTATCTCAGAGAATTTTCTTTGGACTTTAAATCATCCTTTGAAAAGGAATTATTTTTTTACACTGATTTTCTGGAAACCATTATCTCTTAATTTTGAGAGCTAAAACAGGAACCTGACACCATGAGGATCTTGACAGTAAGAAGGCTCCACAGAGGGATCTGGCCAGGCTGGATTAATCTGCTGACGCCAGTTCTATGAGACTCCCCACTGAGGTCCTGCCCTTGGCTCACAACAACCCCCTGCACCACTACAGGTTTGGGGCAGAATGTTCAGAAAGCTACTGTGTGGAGAAAGCTACTGTGTGGGCGTGCTGGTCAACAGCCAGCTGAACATGAGCCAGCTTGTGCCCAGGTGCCCCAAAAGTCCAGTGACATCCTGGCTTGTGTTAGGAGTAATGTGGACAGTAGGACTAGGGCAGTGAATGTCTGCTACTGAGCAAAACCAAAACTGAATATTGATATACATAATGACTTTCTTTTCAAAATGTAATTGTACCACTTTGTTATCTGGTGAAATAAACTTAAATGAATTATATTTTGGATATTTTAAAAGTGTCATCAATTTACATATTGTATTTGAAAGTTGTGTAAAACACATTTCCTACCTCTGAAAGGTTTACAAGTTGAATGTGTTAGAGACCATACAATACACAAGACAAAGGACTGTGAGAGTATATTTCTACTACACCTTTATAAACTTAGATTAAATGTCTAAATCACATTTCCAATACAGAATACCTTTTGCATGTTCATTCTTCCTGGACCAGCATTAGAAATAAATGAATAAAATTCCATTAATTAAAGTTGCATAAACTCAATGCAGCAAATCATTTGCACACTTTTTGGCTAATATTTCTGGCCAACTATCAGCTATGAAAAAAATTAATTGTGGTTAAGTGGTTATCACTATCAATAAGCACTTGTGCTTTTTTCTGTTTAAACACTATTATCTCTACCCTGTGGCACATTAGCTCTTTAATTAGAAGGCTCATTCTTTAAACTTTTCTAGAAATGTTCAGCTACTTCATCAAGCCATTGAGAGCTTATTAGCAGAACTTATTTGTAAACTGAAGTGATTTAAAAAGAAAAAAAAAACCAATAGTAATATATATTATAAAAGAGCCCTAAAATGAAAGATTTTTCTGATATTAACTCCTCTCCTCTCCTCTCCTCTCCTCTCCTCTCCTCTCCTCTCCTCTCCTCTCCTCCCCTTGCCCTTGCCCTTGCCCTTGCCCTTGCCCTTGCCCTTGCCCTTTCTCTTCTTTGTTTCCTGTATTAATGGTCAAACATTCTGCCATTTACTAGGAGTTAAGTTATCACTGACTTGTTTTAAGTGAAAAAATCTCTGTAACTCATAGTACTATCATTAGAAATTCCACTGTAATATAAGAAAGACCTAATTTGCAAGAGCATGGCTTTACAGCCTGAAACAGAAAAGTAAAGAGGTTGTCAGAAAGACTGAAATATGACAAAAGGAAACAGTCAATATCTGGCCTTATCAAAGAGCCTCAGCTAGGGAGACAATGAATTTTCATTGAACTGATATTTCTGAGACTGAGACATGGAAAAACAGCAATTCAAGAAAGATAGTTGGATTATCATGAACCTGAAAGTGTGTTGAAAAAATAATAGGAATGGAAGAAGTCTACAGAATGTAGGGAAAAAAAATCTACAGTTGATTTGTTGAAGTTTTAAAACAGAAAAGAAGAATTTAAATTTTAGATGAGTAACTCATCTCTGTAATAAGGCTCAATCTTACAGTAACATATGGAAAAGTCAAAAGAATTTCTCATCCAGAAGAATCCGATGTAGTAGATGAATAGCTTAGCAATCTGAAAAAGATACCTGTCAGCAGGTTGGGAATTCCTTGTATTGACTAGAAAACTCCTTCCTAAAGAAAATATATAAATTTAAATTGCCACCCTGCTTGCAAATTCAGCTAAATTTGAAATGTGCACTTACTCAAGGTCTAGACACTGTGAACCTGTTAATTAACAGATAATCTGTAGTGGTTGTCTCTCAGTCTAGATTACTGCAGCTATTCTACTTGTAATGACAATTAGGCGTTCATTTAATCAGAGATTTCTATCTCTTTTATTCCAGATGATTTTTCAAAAGAGGTCATTTTCTTTCTCAGAAAACTTGCTTAATGCAGATAGATACTAGTTTTTGTATCTTATTTTTTCAGCTTTATTTAAAATGAGGAAATTTTTTCTCATCCAAAAATTTGATATTAATAATATTATTTTTTGAACAATTTTTTTAGTCTGTTCTTCTGCGTTTTTTTGTAAAGAGCTCTAATAATTAAAAAAATGTAATTAAATGTGTGTCAGAAAAGCATTAATTCCTATAATCTGAATAGAATTAAAACAGAAGAATTAAATACTTAATGTACTTCAAACATTTAGATAAGCATGGTAAGAAAATGCTCTTTGTTACATGAAAACTTTTTTTGTAGTGCAGTAAAAAAACACAATCACATTGTAAAAAAAAATCTTCTTGCCCAACTTAAGTTAATTCCTTAAAACAGAAGCATTTAAAAATGTGGTCCTATTGGGTATTATACTAACAAAGAAAAATGAGAGATTATGTACAGCATAATAAATCATAGTAAGAGAGATGAAGATAAAGTAATAAAGTTAACTATTTGCATTTATAACTTAATTTTGTTGCATAGTATTATGAGCTGTTGATTATGATTCTTTCCTGTATGGTTCACATTACTGAAATACAAGTTTTATACTATTATGGATTTATATTAATGTCTTTTTCCTTCATTCAAAAAAAGCCAAGTACCACTTTCTCATAGCAAGGACAAGGCAAGATTCTGGATTTGTATGGAATCCCAGGCCTTATAGTGAAAAAAAAAAATCTGGATTAGTAGACTTGTTCTTATTTCCCATGCAGCCTTACTGGTATGATTTCTGAGTAGGAGGAGGCCTGGTGGTGATTCCCAGTAAAGTTCCTGGCCTATTAAGGTGCAGCAAAACAGTAATGAACTTGAAGGCTTTTCTCATCCCCAGAACTCTACCAGCACATTGCTAAAGAAATCTTTGTCAATACACGTCTTTGATTTTTTTATTCTCTACATAAAAGAGCTCTATGTAATTTTATAAAAAAAGTAAAAGAAAAGAAAGAAAAAGAACAGCCCAATTAGCCATCATAAGATATAATTTGCAATTTGGAAGTAAAGTTCAACTAAACCAACCTTAGCGCCCCTTCCTGCAGACCAGTCCAGGAGCCCATAGGAAACATCCTACGGAGACTGTGGCTCAATGACATGGATTGAGTCAGTGCTCGTCACTGCTCAGGATTTAACTTTATCCTGAGACTGCTAAACTGCTACAGGCAAGGTAACCACTGCCAGCACTTCCACGCAGTGCAATGTAACTTTCTCCCCTACTTTTGTTATGAACATAACATTGTTGTGATGTCTTTAGCCAGCAAACCGGGGAAAAAACTCCTAAATGCTAGTATATTAAGTTATTTCAAGAACATAAGCAATATTGCATTTTAATTCTTCTATAAATGCAGTATTCAAAGATTTGTAATCAAGAGCATAGTATTCTATTCAAGTAATTAGTTAGACCCATATTTGTACATGTTTTAGTTTAAATAAAATAATAATTTTTTCAGAGAATTTCACCATGATGATGGAAATTGTTCTTTCATTGTCTTTGTTAGTATGCAATTAAGCTTTCAACATTGAAGCAGTTTTTTATCAGCTAATGAAACTAAACTTTAATAAAGTACCTTTCTCCAAATGAAATGCTTACTTCATTCTATGTTTACTACATTCAATTTTTGCAAAATTCAGTTAACCCTTCATACCTTCTCTTTAATGTATTTTTATTGAATTTTCCTTTCATGGAATTTAATGAATAAATAGGAAAAACAAAAGTGAAAAAATAACATTTGTCTGTACTGGCAAATGAAATGTTAAAAATGAGAAAATTAAATCACTAAACCTTGTGTGAAAAGCTCACTATTGAATCTAAAAATTGGTAATATTAAGAAAAAAAAAAAAAGATTCAATATATGTATAGTCACCCTTGCCCCTATCCCAAGTCTGTAAAAGATCAGGAGAGATCCAGGACACCGTAGAACTTCATTTTAGAAACAATGATATTTAAAAAAAAAAATTCTCTACAGTGTCCATAACTGCAGCATGTCTGTATAGAAAATCTAGAGGATTTTAGATCACTTCTCTGCTGAGGACTGTTGAACAAAAGCTTTGGATTAAAAATGCTTTTTGTCAGCATTTCTATTTGCCTGAAACGAAATAAGAGTAGCAAAATCTATAAAATACTTTTAAAATTGTGAAGGAGAAACCATTCAGGCCCTTTCAAGTTTCATGTGCCAGGAGTCCCAGGCCTTCAGCTCCAGGGCAGAATCTATAGATTCTATAATCTACTTGTGTGGATGGCAGACGATCTGTGATATCTGGGAACATTTGCTCAAGATGACAAACAACAAAAGAAGTCTTTTAAAAGAGACAGGAGACTGAGCTAAGTGTAGTCTTTAAAAATCTTCATTATATCAACTTCTTTTTTAATTACCATTTTTTCCCCACGCTTGTATTTGACATATGTACAAAAATGGGAAAGGAAATACTAATATGCAAAGTTAATGACAACACTCACACCTCTTACCAGTTTGTTCTTGCTCGACTTCTATTTCTGTGAAAAGCAGGCTTTGAGCTGTATCTGCCCTTCCTATCATTAACACTGGTAGAGTCTGCTTTATATCACATGAAGGACTTGGAGTAGGAAATGAGATGCATCTACTAAAGCTTTCTAATACCGTAACAAGGAAGAAATGTAAATATAGTCTGTGTACAAAACAATCTCCTTTTCTGGATAAGTGGTTTATTTTGGATATGCATAGCTGGGATAGTCTCTTTTTAAAGTGACTAGGAAAAAATTCTGCTTATAATAGTAAATGACAAAGATGGATACTTTGCTAGGACAGTATTAATATAATTAACCTTAGGCAAGATGGGGTAGTGTATTTGATATTTCAGTAAAAAAAAAAAAATTCAGATAAAGCTGAAACAAAAGTAGACAAAATGAAGAGTAAATAAACTGACATGATGCTTATATTCTGTTTGCCCTGCTTCTGGATTGCAGGATATTTACTTTGTGTGTCTGGACACCATTAAAATTCAGACTGTGGATTCCAGATAGTTTCCCACAAAGTCTACTCGAAGGCAAAGATAAATCTAGAATTTAATTTAGAATAAATGACCACAAATTAAGATGTCCAAATTATGCTCTTTTTTTGGACAGAAAAGTATGTCAGGATATTCAGCAGTCAGTATCATGGAAAAAAACCCTTTTCTTTTATAATTTAAATTTCAGTGCTTTCAATGAATACCTAAAGCAAGAAAATACCCCCTAATAAAAACTTGCAGTTTCACAGTGCTCCAAAGGGCCACAGGACTTCTCGCCCTTGGTTTATTTGTACAGCCCCCTATTACATAAATATGAATTGTATGGGTGAATTAAAGGCACGTTTGTAGCCTAGTTATCCTGACATTTGCACTGTGTATAACTTCTGCTGCACAGAAACCATACCACTAACGGAGTTAGTTAAATTTGTGCTAAAAGTTATACACGTATACATAGAGTGGAAACAGGTATTTTGGATATAATTCAGCTCTTTACAAGAAAAGGAATGAAAAACAAGCTAGATCACATTTCTTGTTTTTTCCTGTATTCAGCTTCAATTCTTTGTTCTTTAAATATAACAGAAACAGAGAATACTGCAAGGCAAATATTGCATTTTGTATGTTTCCACAGAAGTTGTCATTATTAGTTTTATTATTTTTTCATATTATTTTTTCATAGTTTTTTTTCAATAATTTATTTTTGTACATGTTAAAAATTCATTGTTTGTGCACTGAAATCAAAAGGTTTTTTCCAGCTTCATTAAAAGGCAGTTATGTCAAAGACCTGTATTTATTTTGGCCTCTGAAGTCCCTATTCATGTCATGATTCTGCATTTGTCTTGTGATGTTTATAAATCCATTAAATATATTCCTCTTTCTAGACATCCAGCCCTGACTTCTCTGTCAAAAGCTATAAAGTTCAAAATGGATTTTTATACATGGCAAATAAAGTCAACTTCCAACAGGTGTATCTGGTGAAGACAGAGGCCATATATCTATTTCTATAGGACACAGTACAGTTTTTTAATTTTATTGTAGATGAAACAGAAAATCCTATCTGCACTATCTGAGGTAGTTAGTAGTAGATGTAGTAGTAGTAGCTGTAGTTACAGTATATTTGTACTAGTTATTCTCACAGATGGAATTATTTTGAGTGGAAGATATCTATTCTACTGTGTGTGTAGCTAGAGCAGTTTCTTTGACTTCGCCTGCAAGCAATTTAAAACCTGCAGTATACGTGCAAAAAAACTTAATGTGTAACTAAAAGTTTTATGTGTGGGAATAAAGGACAAAATAACATGGACAAGACTTTTTATCTTCTAGTTTAGGTAAAAGAAGTTAAGGACTGTTATTACAAAATTGCTTACCAGTTGGGTTAATCTTATTTATTCACAGTCATTAACAATAATTGTCTGGAGGTGAGCTATTTACTGTTCTTTTGGTGTAAATCATAGGAAATAAAGCATGAGCCACCCAGCTTGGTATAGCACTCATGCCATTCATTAAGTTGATTAACTATTCTTTAAAGATGTTGCTTACAACTTAATATTAATGGAATTCAGATCAACAGTTCATAAGTATCTACACTATGTATGTCCGCATTTATTATAATCATCTGTTGTTTTGAAAAGTCTGGTTTTTTGCATCCTGTTGCTGTATTTTGATAGCTTTGCTTTACTTTGTTTTCACACAAAAGCAACATTTAGGCACCTCCTATCACAAAACAATGATGACTGATGCATAGGACTAGGGAGGTAGGAGAATTTTTTTCATCTGTTGTGCTGTGTCTGTCTGTTGAGCAGCTATCAGATTTATTAGTCATGACATGGAAACAAACTTGAATTAAAGAGAGCTCTGGTTGCATGGCACCTTTGACTATGCTAAAAGAATTGTATTTACCATCCTTTCTAAAGGGTTCTTCAGGGTTAGCCATGTTTCTCAAGTGGCTTGTTTGTCATCTCTGTAACCCAGGTCATGCTAGCACAGTCAAGGTCCAGAAAAGTAACTGAGCAAAAATTTTCACAGTGAAAGAAATAAAAAATTCTGAGCAGGGATTTCACCTAAAAGTTCTTAACATTTAAACTAGAGAAGATCTATTTTGGTTACCATAACCATAGATAATAATTAAAAATGGTTTAAGATTCTTCTGCAAATAATATGCATGTGTACATTGGACTGGTTTTTTCCCAAATCTGATGCGTTCTTTAGTGTTCCCCTCTCTCTTATATCTTGTGACACTTGAAAGGATGGATAGTAATACTTGGAGGAAAAAATAAGTTTGTTTATTTTAAATAAGTTGGTTTTTGGTCATGGGAAATCTTATTCTTTGACAGCCATGTTGGTTTTATTTCTTAGTCCAATAGAACTTGTTCTGGAAGCATTCTGGATAGTCTTAGGCTTTTAAAGTTCTGAATTTCTGTGTCAGGGGGGTATAAAATGAAAATAAATTTTAGTTTTATAGTTTTGATTGGCACAACTTTTTTTGGTAATGTCTTTTTGTAATTTTTTAATAAGTAGAGGATTTGGATACAAATGTAGATGTAATTTAGAAAACTAAAATTCAGCAAAGCATTTGGAATTTATATGTTGAATAAATAGTTGGGAAAGAGCAATTTTTAAATTCAAATTTTAAAAAAGAAAAACAACAAAACTAGTACTAAGTCAGAAAATGTTGTGCTGACTTAATCTGAGGAAGCTCAATACTTTTTTCAATTTCAGTTATCTGTAAAGTTGTGAGAAACTTAAATGGTCTGATTAGATTCTAACAAAACAGATAAATTCCATGTCACCTAACTTAAGGCATCTATGGTGTACATATGGCCTAAACACCATATGCTTCTTTTTAAATTGGAGGAAAAAGATGTGTGCTTCTAGAATGCAATTTATCCAGTCTCTGTACTCATTTACATCAGGAAGGCAAAGTCCTCCCCCAGCATCTTTCATCAGCCCTAGCAGCAGTCTTGCTGCCACACAGATTTTACTTCCCATCCAAATGGTGTCAACACATATAAATACAAGTACGTCTTCCCTCCATATGAAGTGCTTGCCCCCCAAAATTTCCATTATTCTGGAAATTTAATTTCAAATTTTTACTATAGGGATCTGCCTTCTGCTTAATACTGCTATTAACAGTGATTCCCAGAGCCTCCTACATAGAACTCTTGCTCAGGGAATGCATTTCCTTCATCCACATCACATCTGCCACTTGCAACTGAATCAAAGTTAAAGATAAAACAATGATCCCAACTTGAGCTTTGTAAGGATAATTCCATGGTTTTAATTAACAAGGAACCTGATTAGAGCAGATAGAAAGACATTTAGGCAGCACTGACTGAATCACTGCAGTTGTAAACACACTAGTACACCAAATATCTATAGGATCAGTCCAGACCAACCCTAGCAGGTAGTCATCTCTGTTACTTAACTGTAAAAATATTTATTCCCTAGCACTTTTTCCATTTCCATAAATTCATGCCCTGATACAATTCACAGGCAAGGTGTAGGGGATTGCAAATGTGGATGAGGCCATCATGATTTGGGAAAATACTAGATCATAAGGTTTTTCACCATGGTTTTCCACTGGATCTCAGGGGTAGAGAATGGTTGCTGACCTATTTCTTTACTAGCAGATATGCAGCTTCAGTCTTCTACTTGGCAAATGTATAAAAATCAGTTGCTTTGCGTGGTTTTACCAGCTACCAAATTCTGTATATTCTCATGGTCAATACCCATAGCTAGGAACTGTCTTTCCTTGGTATTCACTTTTTCACTGTGTAAGACGTAGAACTAAGACATAGAAGGCATTTTTTTAGATTTTTACCTTGGAAGACAGGTATTTAAAATCTAGATAAAGTAACAGAGATTTGGCAAATTTTTTTACTATTAAATCATCATTGGATTTATTCTCAAAAACATTTCAAAAATAATTAGTTAGTGATTTGAAAATTATGGCAAGAAAAAGGGATAGTCACTTTTATCATGGTTTGTTAACATTGGAAAAAACAATCATTCCAAGGCACATATTCTTAGAGATGAAATAAAGTATCATTTATCTCAAGATGAAGGGCTTTTATGAATTACTTTTGCGGTTTAGGTACAGTCCTTAAGCAGCTAAGAGAGGTGGACCATCATGCTGAAAAAGGGAGCAGGTACATGTTCAGCTGAGAAACAGAGTCGCTGAAAAAAAATTTTTTTTTTTGTTATGTGTATGGTGGTATGGCTTCCTGATTGATGGTTTAAGTTAATTAATATGCTTCTAGGTCATTAGAAAACTTTGGTTTGTCTGTAAAGTTTCACATGTTATGCATCAAGCATGAGAGAAAAATTTCTGGTGTAGTATCACAAATCAATTGCTGCTTAACAATTTTCATTTCATGCAAATCACCCCAACTAGTAAATTAATTGTGTTAAGATAACCATCATTGTTTAATAAATAGATGCTTTAATTTCGAAATTCATGTTGTTATGTATAAAGCTACCAGATGGCGTCTTAAAATATATCTAACTCTGTCGATCTGAGGTTTAAAAACCCCAAGTTTTAGGATGTTCGTGACATGTCACTTCTAACCTTAGACTCTGATTTCTCAAGTCATTCAAGAGATGACTGTTCTGGCATACATATAAAAAGAAACAAACTAAAAAACATAAAGAGGTAAATGAATGGGATGAGGGCAAATTATATGCTAACTGCAGAGAAATAACTGAATATTATATTAAGCTACTAGCTTCTTTTAGTCTATAAAATATATCAGGGTAAATCTGGTTTAATTTAAAATTGATATAAATGCAAAATACTTTACAAGTTAATGATGCTGTTGATATTAATTTAACCTATGCCTTGGGGCAATTGCCCCAGTTTGAAATCAATATATCTGCATAATTTTAAATTTACGGCAGCTTTGATGAGATCTTTGCTTTGCTGTTCAACATTATGAATAATATGAATATTATGAAGCATGTAGCAATCAATATCCTGAATTATTTAAAGATCTGCAGGATCACTAAAATTGCAAATCTCTGGGATTGAAGAAAATGAAAGAAAAAAAAAAGAAAGTTTGCACATTAGGACACCATGGGTCCATTATAAAAATTATATTTCATCAAGGAAACATCACAAATTACCAACAGATATAAGCAACTTATTACTCTTCCTCTGCTTCTTGTGATTAAGGGGACATTGTCACTTCTTTCACTCCTACATTTAGAGAAACTAGACCTTGACTGCCACTTTCCTGACCATGAGAGTACTTTACCAACTTTCTGTGTAGTAGAACTAACTGATAGTTAAAAAACAAGGACTAATGCTAATTAATATCAAAGAAAAAAATGCAGAAAGACAGACATATCTGTTACAGTGATAAAGAAATATCCAATTCTGCTGCTCCTGTAACAGACCCTCTTGTTTTGATTCTATTTTACATCCTATTTGCCGCACTTGGAACATGGAAGTATGTGTACTTTGTGATTGAAATCATTCCTACATTTTAAAAAAACCCAACAAAACAAGGTTTTGTGCCCTCAAAATCTCTTGCTGTCGCCTGTAGAAGCTTCATGTCTGTGACAACAGGATGGGCAGCAAGTTGCAATGAATAGCGTGGCCTGATGATAATGAGAGAGCTACAGCAAGCCTTTGTATGTCTCAATTTATATGCAAAATCTCTATATTCTCTAGATTGCTACTCAAAGATCCATTTGCAATAGATCTCCTCAGCTGTAATTTTTCCCTAGAGAGCACTAAATTATGGGATTGCTAAATTAGTGTTATAATCAGAAAAATAGAAGTAGAATACAGATTCCAAGGAAGCCTTTAAAAATGTCATGATACCTTCATGGCAATACCAATATGAAATCCTTTATCCCAGCCAATTCCAGTATGAGTAATTCATTCTGCTGAACTACTTTGAAACAAAAGATATTTTCTAGCCCATGACACAATATCCAGAGAATGTTCTTCATTCTAGATATTATGTTTTATCTGTGATTTCAATGTATTACCCTGAGTAAAGACATTTTGGAAACAGACAAGTGAGAAAAAAAATGGGATTTATCAGCTTCATAAAAAATCATGTAGGTAATTACTTAAACCAAAAGAGCATATAAGTAATACACATATGCTATAATGTGTTTTCAAAAGAGAAATTGAATTATATTTCCAGAATGACAAGGCAGTAGGTTTTAACTAGGAAAGGTTGCTGAAAGCAAGACTGTTGAAAGCCAAAATGCAAATAGACTGAACCCCAAGCAAACTCTGAACTGAAGAAAAAGTAACTGAATTCTAGGAAGATGTAGTATTAGTACAAACACCAAAGCACATTTAGCAAACTAAAAGCTAATTAATTTCACCAGGTAAACCTTATTCCAATTAAAACCATCTCAAAATATTGTTACTTCAATCAAAATAGTAATCTCTTTAAGAAATGGTCAAGGACAGATAAGAAGTATTTTATGCAATAAAAAAGTTTGAAGTAATAACATATCAATGCGTGAAACATAGAATGATAAAGTTATTTAACATACAGTTCTTCTCTGAATATGTTTCATGCATATGATATATTTAAATGATTAAGTGAATCTACTTGCAATGGTGTGACATGCTTACAACACAACTTCATGGAATGCTTCTTCAGAACTGACTTTAAAAGTGAATTTTTTTTTACATTTTGTCCAGGTTATTTATAGTATCTATATGAAACCTTTAGCTTCAGAAACAGCTTTCCTTTGAAATATTGCAGAATGGATTACTTATCATTATATAGATGTATTTAACAAAGGAGTGTCATATTTTCTGTTGTTTATAATGTTAAACTTTATGTTTAAAGTGAATTTTTCCTGTTTTCTATATTTTAATTTCTGGGAGGAAGTTCTTTCTTCCTGTCTGGAAAGCATGGAATGTTTTTTAAGTTTTCTACATTCAAGAGGATCTTGAAACTGTAACAAGATAATTTTCTGTGTTTTATTACCTTGTCTAATTATGGCTATCACACAGAAAAACTGTAGTGGCCAAGTTCAGTGGGACTGTCTACCTCTCAGAGACTGTGGTTATGAAAAGGCCAGTTACCAGAAAGAACTATGTCTTTTGAAACCTTTGGAATGAAGTTTCTGTACTTTAATGATAAAGGCTTCCCACTGCTTCCTCAAGCTGAGTTAGACCAAACACTGAGAGTGAGATGAGGTGCCTTCCTCTCCTCTGATCTGAAGGATTCTGCTGCTGACCCCAAGGACACATGAGACATTGCAAGGCCTATGCCTGTTCTAAATGTTAGGAGGTACTTCTGGATTAAAGGAGGATGCAATTGTTCTCTATTACAAAAACTGGAAGATGACTGGCATAATGAGAAGGAATGAAATAATAAGCTTATTTTGACAGATTTTTAAAATTTTTTTTTCAGGCAATCACAACCTCTTTGTTCTTCATGTATCTTAAAAAATAATTTCTTCTTTCATTTTTTTTTCATTGAAAATGATGAAATTCATGCCTAATATCTAACAATTAAAACTGAATAAAATTTTCGCTTTTCTGCCAGTAATTTTGGTTTTCAGTTATAAAATCATTGGATTTTATAGCAGAGTTTCAAAAGCACGTTGGCAATGTCTGTTTTCTACTTATTGTACGATTAGCACTGCAGATCCTAACTAGTCATTAAACAAGCAGCATTATTCTTGAGCAACTAAAATATGAAAGGTCTTTTAGGAAAAAAATCCACTATGTGAGCACTCTAGACATTCTGGTAATTGTGCCACCATCTTCAACTGTATATCTTGAAAACTGTTGACTCAGATGATTTAAAATCCTCTAAAATGACCTGAGGCCAGTGTGATTTTGACACAGAAAACGGATAACTAAAAAGAATAACATCAGAAAGAGGTGATGTGAGCATATAGATATATGGATTTACTTCATAAATTAAGGGGGTTTTAATTGTTCTTCTTACAGAGGCTATTTTTTCAGAAAAAAATTCTAGATGGTTCATGTTCAAAAGGAAAGCTTGTGTTGTGAAGCATGTCTTATATATTCCACATGCTAGGTACATACTTGTTAAGAGTAAGGAGATATTTAAATAAAAACACTATTTATTAAACTGGAAGCAATCAGGATCCTCTGAATTAAAGAATTTTAATATGTGGAAATTTGAAAGCTATATTAATAACATTGTCAAATGAAGATTATGTAATTATGAATAGGTCATTCAAATGGATCCAGGATTAATTAGGACAAAAATATACAGAATGGATCCATTATAGATCAGAAATGGATGACATTTAGGAAAGAATTTCACCAGGAACTGAGATGATGTATTTTGATTTCTTGAATTCAACACATGGATTGATATGTACCTTGACATCTGTTTCTAAACCCTTGTAAAGAAATTACTCTCTACTTATTCCAATGCTGTGGTAGAAAATGCCACTTCAGTGTTGTGTGATACTTGTGTGACAAGAACAAATTGAAAATAGTTGTAGTTATAAACAATATCAGGCATTTCTGGACACTGCTGATACTTGGAATTTAAGCTTTGGCTATGAGCCAAAAGACTGCAATGCTGAAAACAGCAATGATTTTTGAAGAGCAGGCAAGAATACTTTATGTTGTATTCAAACTCTTGAGGTGTTCTGGGGATTTTTTTTCGTTTTATACCACCATGACCAGACTGATCTCAGTAAAGACTGAAGTAGAAAGCGGTGCAGAGAGATGAATGTACTTTTCCAAGGAAAGATATTATACTAGTTTGACTTTGCATAACCAAAAGTACACATGATCCATCTATTTTCAGGAACAAACTATGTCTGAGACATTTTCTCTTACCTTTATAATTTAAATAAGTTTCTAAATATAATCCCTGTAAATATATTCATAGAAATATAGAAAATAATAAGTTTTATTTTTTTATTCAGCCATAATAGTTTCCATCACCAAGCACAGTAAGTTCTTATTCATCTGGAGCTTGATATCTAATCACATATTTGAAGTTTTGTTTAAACACAACTAAACAACAGTTTTAATAGCAAAATAGTCTCATAAAGTGTAAATTGTTGAACAATTACTTATATCGGCAATGTAGCAATGCAATGAAACGCCTGCTAAGGAAAGTTTGTAATTCCTGACTTCATTAAATCACTTTGTTTCCTGTCTTGGTTTGGAGAGACAGATGTCTGCCAGGGAAAACTGGAGTTTTCCCTGGAATGAAGAATGTAACCCCCCTTTCCTCCAAATTATTATAATTTTGCAATTAAAGGCTTTCAGGCAAAGATTTGGGAAGAGGAATAGCAGTTCTTTACTAGGAATATTTAAAAAACCTCAAATATAGTAGTACAGAAAGACAAGCAGACAAAAACAAAGAGGAGAAGAAGCTAAAAACCCCTGACAGAGTCAGGGATGTGACCTGACACCCTGTTGGTCAGGGTGTTAGAAGCAGTCCAGGGGAATTCTTCTCGAATAACAGATGCAGCTCTGTGGAGTAGAGATGATCCCATAGAAAAGTCCAGTGATGGCGAGATGGGTCCAGTCTTCCTCTGAGGAATCCAGTGTAGGAACTGACTCTCTGTCGCCTTGTTTTCCAGCCTTCAGCCTTGGAGTCAGAAATTTCATGTAAACAAAGTAATGTTTACAGAACTGTTATCATGTTTTCGGATTCCTTTCTGTGAAGGGAATCTTGATGGACACTTTCTAAGACCAGTGAAGTTAAAGAGGTTGAACCTCA
>VZUI01041450.1:0-37566 GCA_013401135.1 Cettia cetti | reverse complement strand
TCTATATCTATATCTATATCTATATCTATATCTATATCTATATCTATATCTATATCTATATCTATATCTATATCTCCCTCAATTGAGTCATGATTATAATTTTCTATTGAGAAATTAGGCCATCCTGGATTTTATATAAATTCAACAGAAGAATGCATTCTCTCACTAATACATCATTGGAGTTTGGGTAATACCTTGGGATTACCCAAAGTCAAAGGTCATAAACTATTCATACCACTAAAATCATACCTATTTTCACAGAAATTGTAGCTGTGAGAGGTCTGTGCTAATGTACCTTCTTCCCATAAGTGGACCTAAATGTCAAAAATGCCTTAAAGAAAAATCAACACTAGCACAACTGTTTTAAGAAGACATAATAACAGATGAACAGGTTATTTATGACACATTTTTCTTCCATGGTTTAATATGATATATGTGTCATAGGTACTCTTTATCATGCAAAACTTTATTATTAAGCCTAATTTCAAGAAAGGGGTTGAGAAAAAAGGCAGTTACTTCCCACAAGATGCATGTGAAATCTTTATTTATTTCTAAGCAAAGTGTTCAGCTTTTATTTTCTTCTATTTAAAGTTTTCATTATGTGAACTTTCAGGGGAAAGGAGCCAAATGATTGTTCCATTTTAGGCTCCATCATCAATCTATGTATGAAATTGATTAATCCATAGTGCTTCTGTTTTAGCTGTAAATATTAATGTTATCTTTTTTGAAATGAAATATTTTTGGCCTTTTTGTGCATAATGTCTTATAGTGGTAAGATCACCTGCAAGTGTATTAGTGATTGTGTCAAGGGCTTTGGCACAAGTGACCATATGATCACACCAGCTACATTTGAAAGGTTTGTTTAATACCTTTACTGATTAGATGTGGGGTATTTTAATGCAAAATTTTCACTGTTTATGTTCTTGAAGTTTTCAAATCATACCTAAAAAGCCCTTTCATTCAAAAGAGTTTATACAAAGAAAAGCAAAAAAATTTTTGGGAACCTTTAACCTTTCATATCTCTATCAATAAGAAGTTTATTCACCTCTTTCAAGCTAGGCCATTTCATTATCAATTATGTAAAACTTTTCTTTAAATAATGCCATAAAGGAAATTTTAAGAGATTCAGGAGGAGAGCCATGGCTCATTAAGATCTCCCATAACTAACATTGTGACTTTTTAATACAGGCTGCCTCCCTTAGCTTCACCAACTTGAAATGCAAGCAATCCTTATATCATCATTTATCTTGGAAATCTAGTCCACAACTCTGCACTTTCTAGTTCTCTCATCCAGAAATGTGTCAGAATAATTCACACTTGCTTCTATCACTGCCTTTGACAATTTGTTCCATTATTCAGTAATCCTCTGCATAAAGAAATTCTGTCTGAACTGCTTATAGATTAATCCTTTCTTTTAGATCTATCTATTATCTCTGGTTTTGTGTAAATTATTATCTCAAACAGTGCCTTAGTGACAGCCTGGTTCTCTTCCTTCAGGATTTTACATGGGCCTAATTAAGACCTCGTTCTGCTAAGATCTGTGCTCTCTGCGTGTCTTAATTCAGATTTTTTAACTTCTTTCACCAAAGAGTAAAGTGCCTTTTCTCTTTCATCTCTTACAGGAAAAAAGCTGACAGTGAAACCGCAATACCAGAATCAGAGGCAGATTCTTGTTTACATCAGTTCAGCAATCCAAAACATATGAAAAAACTCTCATGTTTGACAAAACGTCTTAGCATACATGGAGCTTCCTGGCTTGGTTGTTTTAAATAACGTTATGACAAAAGGAGACCTTTAGAAATCTTCATCTGCAGTATCTGTTCTCCACCACATGGCTCTAGTGAACTGCTAGAAATGCAGTTACTTGGTTTCATCTCTGTTAGTATCAATAGGACTTTAATATATAAAGATTTTATGACAGGTGTTTTGTCTTTCTGCAGTAATGGAAGTAGTAATCTAGTGCTCTACTGGTTTTTGTACCACTATATATATTTGTTCTGTTTCCAGATGTCAAAACAATGAGAATGGAGGGGGTGGGGGGGAAAGAAGTAAGTTAAGTACTCAACACAAATATGGATTAGTGGGTTAGCTTGATGGGCTGCCTACTTGCATAAATCTCTCTATATATTTGTCCTGCTCCCACTAAGACTTTGTTTACTCAAATAGATTCTGCATTATATTGGTTTTGATTCATCATTACTTTGTAAGCTGCTTTGTAATGTAAAGACCTGAATGATCTACATAAAGCCAAAGTTTTTACAATTCTTTAAAAACATTGGATATTAATGCTATACTTGGTCAGCTCTACTACTTCTGATTTTCCTCAGTAAGGAACATTGTCAGGAAGCTCTGCTGATGCTGTCTTCTCATTTATTATAGGACTTAAAGTTTGTACTTCACTTTAAATGTATGAAACACTGACTTTCGCTTCTTCTATCTACAGTTATCCCTTCCTTAAGAAATTCTACTTAGAGAATCTTTATGGAAAGTGGTGCATCATCTTGGGCTTCTTCTGATTTGGTAATTAATTGTACAGTGTTGACTGTGACGATGTTACTATCTATTTATAGAATACCTGAGATAAAGCTTTCAAAAATTTACCTCTTTTTTGTTTTTAATCCTAAATAGCAAAGATAATTGACATCAATACTCCACAGACACATTCCATGTTGCAACCATCAATTTTGTGCAATATCTGCCATTCAACAATTAATTTGTCCTAACTTTAGATTACAAAAATATTGAATTAGTTTTGTTAAGATGAAAAATTCCCATGATTTTAAAAAGAAAGAGACTTCATGTTTTAATTTAACATTACATGTTCAAAATGGTTTCTTAATGATTTGTCAATTTCACCTCACTATCTGTAAAATTTTTACTTTTCTATAATGCTGCACTTCTGCTTGAGAGTTGCATTTTTGTGGCTTTTTAAGGTTGATATAAAAATGAAGGAAACTAAAGGAAAATGCCCATTCTCCTGCCCAGAAAAAGTGTCTCATGTCTTCCCCAAAATTCGATTTTCCAACAAATACGTGTGCTATTAACTCATAACAAAAAAATTCCCCTTCTTTTCTAAAGCAGGATTTTTATTAATATCTTTCACCATAGGTGTATGTAGTATTATATTATATTGAATTACATTACATTACATTATATTGAGTTACATTATATTATATTACATTACATTATATTACATTATATTGCATTACATTACATATGATATGATATGATGTTGTATTGTGTTGTATTGTATTGTATTGTATTGTATTCTATTCTATTACATAATATGATATGATATGATATCATATGATATATAATACAATATAATACAATACAATATAATACAATATAATACAATACAATATAAGATAATATAGTATTGTATTGTATTATAATATATTGTACTATATTGCACTATATTATATTACATTGTATTGCATTGTATTGCATTGCATTGCATTGCATTGTATTAGTTTTCCCTTCCATAGTTCTCTTGCTAACACTATTAACAGTTGGACTTTTCGCAATAGTGGAGGGGGGTTAGGGGTGAGTAAAAGCAATATTTTGTCCGTGTAAAAGTACGAGTCTAAAGAAGCCCACAGTTTTCAGTCTTAAAACTTTCTAACCTAAATTCAGAGGACATGTTGTTATTATTCGCATTGTTTCAGAAAAAAAAGGCAACAAACTATAGAGGTTTAACATATGGAAAGAAAACAATTTTATTGCTTTCCATTTCTTTTCCATTTTGAACATCTGAGAAGTTTCTATTTAGATTTTTCCTAGTTTAGATTGAATATTTAAAATAGAATAGTTCAAGATTAATGGATTTTTAAGTTATAAAAATCCTCATTTTTTAATTTTAGAAAAGCTATTTGGAGAAAATATTACTAAAAATTTCCCCAATTGAAAAATTCTGGATTGTTTCTCTTCTTCTAAGAAAATACTATTGAATTGACATTTCACTACAAAAGTAACAGTTTTCTATTAAGTCTCCACATTTTTCTCCACAGAGAAAAATGCTGTGTAAAACTGGTCAGTAATTTCATACTTATAGGAAGTGGAGGAAGAAAAAACCCACTGTAGACTTTGCATTACTTTTGTAATATTATCTGTGAATCTAAGCATGTTTTCTTTTTTTTTGTACATGAACCACGTTCCCTGCTGACTCATCTTTTTCAGTTCATTGTATTTTAAAATTTTTCAAAACTTCTTGCATTTTTAAAACTTTATGCACCTAATACATGTCTAAATAAACAGATACGTGGATGAGGGTGGATATACACTTGTATAAATACTCATGGGATGTCTATACTCTCATCATCCTACTTTAATATTTTATATTTGTGCTAAACTGATCTGTTTCCTTTAATTCCTTTGTGAAGCAATATATTCCAGATCTTTTTACTCCTGCTATACCTACTTCCAAGTAGCACATTTTTGCTTCTAACTTTCTGTTTTCTGTAAGGATTATCCTACCCAGGTCTTCATGCTTTCTGACATCATACTATCCACAATTTTTTGTGTAGTCATTCTACAGCATTGTCAAAAGATTGTAGACTCATATTCTTAAAAAAAACAAAACAAACTGAAATAAACCACTTAACAAATATTTAATTTTTTTGGTAATAAAGGTCCTACTTTCAAGATTCCTTTTTCCCACCTTTCATTTGGCCATATGCCTAGTGACATGGTAAAACCATCTATCTATGCACAGGCACAATCACGTTCACACACTGAAATGAAGGAGATTTCAATCAAAACACAATCATGCTGATACAATGATGAATTTTAACTTTGAATAAATTTAATTTTGAATACCTGCTTAGGCATCCTCTCCTCTCCTCTCCTCTCCTCTCCTCTCCTCTCCACACTTCATGAAACTGCATCATGAGGTTTGAGCAACTACTCAGAAGTCTTTGACTAGAGCATTTTAGGGAAGCTAAAAAAATAGAGCATTATCCATTGTTTCAATCATGAACAGCGGAAAAATTGCACCCACAGCAGCAATATTGTTTTTCATTACTGAGATCTTTTTTTTTCATTGATGACATTGGTGGTACATGTGTACCTGTGATATTTTCCAAAAGCAACTTTAACAAAACTACTTGTCCCCAGTCACAGTACAATTCTGCTTTTGTAATCACTTTCCCCAGGCACTCCCTCAGGAGGTAAAACCCTATCCCCTCCTGGGCTGAGGTAGCTGACATGCTAAGAAAATGGAGATGTTCTTCCAGATGCATAACTTGACACAGTTCCATTGCTTTTATTTTTGCTGTTTTCAAGCTAAATTAAAACAGCATTTTTTGCTCAGGAGAAGCCTTTGTTTTTTCTTGGTTTTGTGCACCACATGGAGCAAAGATATGAAAACAGTATTTTGAAAAATTTCGTTCTGCTTAGTTACTACATTGGGTAGACTCACAAAAGTACAGAATCATAGAATGCTTTGTGTTGGAATAGACCTTTACGTCTCATCTATTTCCAAGCCTGCCGCTTCAGGAAGGGGCATCTGTCCTCAGTGACCAACTGGTGTTCCCAATGCGCACACATTACCAGTGTGGTGGAGCAGCCCCAAGGCTGGGTCCTGCATGGTGCACAGCACCATCAGCTGTCAGACTTGCAGCAAACTGGATTGCACCAGTGAAGCTGAAGGTTCTGGAACACAAGTCTTATAGGGAGTGGCTGAGGGAGCCAGGGCTGTTTAGTCTGAAAAGGAGTCTCATGGACTGCAGAGAACCTTATTGTTCTCTACAACTGTCTGAAAGGAGATTGTGGCAGTTTGGGGGTTGGCCTCATCTCTCAGGTCAAGGTCAAGAGGAAATGGCCCCAAGTTGCATCAGGGGAGGTGGAGATGGGATAATGGACTAAATTTCTTGATAGAAAGTTTGTCAGGCATTGGAAAAGGCTGGCCAGGAAGTGGCTGAGGCACCATCCCTGGAGACATTTGTAAGATGTGTAGATGTAACACTTGGTGACATGGTTTAGTGCTGGAGTTGACAGTGCTTGGTTTACATTTGAACTCTGTGATCCTAGAGGTCTTTTCAAAACTAAATGAGTCTACTCTTTTAGAGTAGATTTTACTCTAAATGTTCAGTGCTGCCAGGCTGGGGCCCGACAGCAATTAGGAAATATTAGGTTTTTTCCAATATCTTTATTTCTTGCATACAATGTGTTCTTTATCATGAAACAAATTTTAATTGAAGATAAATAAATGAAAATCAGTAAAATAGAAAAAAAGAAAGTATAAAATATGTTATTCTGTGCACAGCAGTCTAATACATGCAGCAGATATATTAGCATTACTATTCAGATCTGTGGAACAAAATGTTATTAAAGCAACTGAAGAGTTTTTAATAATATAAATATGTATGAATGTGTAGAAGAGTAAGGAAGTATATTCTGCTAAAAGCTCTCCTAATGGTGAACATTTTAATAAAACTTACAGAATTTTTCTACAAGTGTTATAAATTATCCAGTTTAAAATTAGATAAAAACTATTTGAGAAATAATTATAGGTATATGTTCATTAGAGTTGGAGGACTGAGAGATAAGGGCATTAGGTCAAGTCTTTCAATCTGCCTCCAGATACTCACTTCCACTATAATACCTATAAGCACATTATGGCAACAGAATCTCAGTGTTTAGAGAATTCTAATTCATTCCCACCCTCTCACTGCTAGACAGTCACTCTCAGGCAGTGTGTACAAAAACACAAACACAGAATTTGAGTGTACTCACAGCATTCCTCTCTTCCCCCTTACTGCTGCTCATACTTCTGACTTGTCTTCAGGCTGCCTGCTGAGGATAATCAGCATGCAAGGCTTATCAAGCAGTTAGTAAATGTTGATTCAGACTGCAGTGTTTAGTTAATAATAGCATTGCTTTATCCTTGCTTTTAAGTTAATCACGAACAAACCTCCTTCAATCCTTGCCAGGAAGCCTCCCATAAGTCCATTGCAAATCATAGACATAATCTGTGTAAATAATTAATCTGCTTGAATCTTATGCCAGCAACACCTGCACCAACACTGATTACCAGATATGTAATTATATTTTGTTTGTATTTAAATAGATTTGCCTCTGCTTTCTGTAGTGGAAAGTGTCTCACCTCCTCAGTGATTGAGGGCAGAATTTCTTGACCTCTCTTTGGTTCCCTGATGTGAGTGGTCACTGAGGTAAACCAAAGTGATGTCAAATCATGGGGTTGTATTTTGTCTAGTTCCCTCTGAAGTTAGAGGTCAACGTGTTGATCAACAAGGGACAGAATAAATATCTCACAAGCTCAAGTAATAAAAAAAAGGTATTGTTTTTGTGTGACTCCACAGTGTTTTCCATTGACTCAGAAATTACCACACAAATTGACTTCTGTGCTGGGTTGACCTTGTTTGGTGTCCACCAAGCTGTATTGTTGCTTCTTAACAGTATAGAGGGGAGAAAATAAAATGGAAAAAGCCTTGTGGGTCAAAATAAAAACAATTTAATAAAGCAAAAACAAAGGTCACATGCAGAAGCAAAGGAAAAAACAAAATATTCTCTACTTTGCATCAGCAGGGCCCCACGTCCTGGGAAGCAAATGTTGGAAGACAAACACTGTAAATAACAAATTTGTGTGTCATTCTCCTTCTTTCTCTTGGGTTTGTGTTTTTTTTTTTTTTTTTTTTTTTTTTTTTTTTTTTTTTTTTTTTTTTTTTGGTTTTTTTCTGCTGAGCAGACATACACGGTTCAGTTTGGGACAGCTATCCTGGCTGTGTCCCCTCCGATTCACATGATAGTGTTAAGTTGGACCCAATGGAAGTAGAGGTCTATTCCAACCTAAATGATTCCATGATTCTGTGATTCTATATGAAGCACTCTGCTTAGTAAATCAGTACTAGTTAATTTTACTCACAAACCTGTACAGCCCACTGCTTTTATTCTGTCCTACTTTAGCTTTTTTTTTTTTTCTGTTGTTCTCCCAGACCATCTGTTCATGACATCTTTCTTGAAAAGCAGGAGACCAACAAAGCATGTCTGCTTCTATATGGTTACAGATTTTGTCTATAGCATTTCTCGCTGAAATAATTTTTTTCAGATTAACAAAAACTAACATCATGACTTTCACTGTTGTTTTAGATTCATATATAATGATTTGGGGCCATCTTTTGTTTAGTCATATATTTTATCTTTTCAAAAGTTTGAAAATGTAGTATGTAATAATAGCATATTTTTCCCCACTTCAAGTGATTGCAGGAATTAGTGTCTTAGCATAAACACTCATTACACATAGTGACTTTGATAAATCAAAGGGATAAATCAGATAACTATGAGGACTGTATATTTCCACACAGATTTTACACATGACCTTAACATCCTGTGCTCTAGACAAAGGCAGACCAAACCAAGCTAATTTATAGTTATGGGATAAGAAATCTTCTGAAGCAACAGCATAAACTAAACTCATTATTAAAGCACAGGCAAAAAAAGAATAACATTAAACAGAATTTTGGACAGACACTAATGGGAGGCAGAACTTCCTATTCTTCAATAATATTGTTAAGAAAACCAAAATTTTTCCTCTGACAAGAGAAGGTCATATATGTCCTCATTACCCTAAGTAATCTGAAGAAAGAGGAGTATTACCCTCTGGAGTAAACCACATATTGAATTCCAGTGTAACATCTCTCCTACAGATGTTTTATCAAAACGTTACCATCTAAAGTCTAAGAATTCATAAACAAGTGTCCTTAGCAAATCCTTAACATGCTCTGACAAAATAATCAAGATATGCGTTGTGAAGAAGGATGAAAGAGAAACAGTGGGATTAGAAATATATTGTCAAAATGGCTGTGATTAATTTTTCCAGCTGAAGAAAACACAGCAAGGCAGGCCTTACCTTGGAGTGTGTAAGGAAAGAAGAACCAAGGCAGACAAAAGTGAAAATGGAAGTCTGTAATTCATGTGAAATTAAAAAAAAAACCCCTATACTTAAAACTATGCAGGGAGGAGAAAAAGGACTGCATGAGACCAAGAGCATAGAAATGGAATGGCAATGTGATGTCTTAGTTTTTAGCTTTCATGTTTTCTAGATTCTGTACTGCATTAGTAAACAACTCTGAACATCATATAAAGTGTTAGCAAGTTCTCCTCACAATTTAGTTAGACAAAACAATCCTTTTCCAGCCTGAAAACCAAGAACATCATTGCAGCTTCAGGCTCAAAAAAGATAAACTCAAGCAACTTGAGAAGAGTAATCTGGGAGCATGGGACTTCATACCTGAAGCTGTAATTGGACAATTAATCCCAATATGTAAAGGGATCAAAACTTATAAAAGTGTGAAAATGTGTGACCCATCGTCCATCTTGAGTGTAGCGTCGGCCAGACTCTTGTACTGCCCAATTGTATTCTTTGAAGGCCTTTCAAATAAACATCTATTTTATTCCCTTAACACTGTCTACCTTCTGTTCTAAGTAGCCTCTCAGGGCATCAAATGTGTTCTGTTACTTTGCTTCCAGCATTCACTCACTCACAAATACCGAATACATAACAATCAGTAGATGAAAGAAAGAAAAATTGTAACATACTGCTGATGCAAAACATTCAAAGCAGTTTTAGATCAGTCTTCCTTAGAGGCTTTGAGCCACTTCATACTAACCCATGTGGCAAGAATGCAACCATGCGAGAATCAGTGGCTGCAGGTGCAAACCCATAGGCTGCTCAAGGATAGTTAACAGTTTCCCGACAGTATAAAATATTTAAAGCTGGTTATAGCACTTAAATTTTGACTCTTGGAAACTAATGTGCTGGTACTGCTGGCTACTGCTTAATACTTTGCAGCTGCTTTTCAATACCTTTGCAATCCTCTGGACAGCAGTGAGCTACACTTCATGAAATGTGACAAAGAATGGCCATGCCAAGTCACAGAGTGTTTCTTATACATCCTCCAAATGCATGTACCCTTTCTAACTGCAATCTATATGCTTTTCTTGTGAGCTGTGTTCATGATGTGAGTGTCTAATAACCAAAAGTAATCAAGAAGATGAAAATGTCTCTCAGATATCGCCCAAGACAAATAACAAAATGCACACAAGGAAAAAATTTAGATGTACTAATTTCAGATAATCTGAATTTCTATGATTCATGGCAGTTTTATTAAACAGATATGAAAGCTTTAATTTTTATTATTAATTCTGGGAACTCCTCATTGCTTGCATTTCTACAATATTCAAGTAACATTAGAATACAAAAATGAGAAGTCAAGTGAAGTACACGCTTAATGAGCATAATGTAGGTAGACATAATTTTATTCCACAGGCATAATTTTATTCTTTACTGAGAGATTCCAAGTAATACAACCTAGAAACAACTAAGATCAGGAAATCCCAGCTCTAACTGAACAGAACCTGACTATGTATCATCTACTGCAGGAAATGAAAAAAAAATCTGCAGTACTGTGTGTGGGTGGCCCTTGGGCACAGTTCAGCAGACTCACATACATGGATTTGCTGCTTGGTGCTGAACAAGGCTATGCTGTCCAAAGTATACCTAGGGAGCTGCTGTGTTCCTTTCTGTGTGTATCTAGCTGTCATACCGTGGGCCCCATATAAATGACTAAAGGAAAAATAATCCCTTTGTTTTTCAGAAATTATGCATTCAGTAACACAGAATCAGTCAGGTTGGGTCAGTAGGTCATCTGCTCCAATCTCACTGCTCAAGCAGGGTCATCTTGGAGTACATAGCATAGGATTGCATCCAGACAGTTCTTGAATTCCCCCAGTGAGGGTATTCAAGTGAAGGTATTGCTTCTCTCAGCAATGTTTCAGTGTTTGGCCACTCTCACAAAGAAGTTCTTCCTCATATACTTGTGGAATTTGCTGTGTATCAGTTTATTTCCATTCCCTCCTGTCCTATCGCTTCTCTTATCAAGAAGAGACTGGCCCCTTTAAATATTTGCACATATTGATGAGTTTCTCTCTCAGTTATCTCTGCTTGAGGTTGATCAGGCTTAGCTCCCTCAGCTTTTCCTTGTAAGAGAAATGCTCCAATCCCTTATTCATCTTTGTTGTCCTCACTGTCCACTCATCCAACCCACACTTCCTGAGTTTGCCTATGAGGATGCTATGAGACACAGAGTTGAAAGCCTTGCTGAAGTCAAGAAAGACAACACCTATTGCAACACCTATTGCTCTCCCTTCATCCATCTGAGTGGTTGTTTCTTTGTAGAAGGCAGTCAGGTTGGTCAAATACGACTTACTGTTAGTGAACCCGTGCTGACTGCTCCTGGTCACCTTTACGTCTTCCATGCTGGTAGAGATGGAGAATGATGTTCTCCATCACCTTTCCAGGGACTAAGGTGAGGCTGGATGGAGGGTTTCCTGGGTCTTCCTACTTGCGCTTTTTGAAGACTGTTGACATTTGCTTTCTTCCAGCCCTCAGGCACTTCTCCAAAATTCCATGACCCTTCAAAGATGATTGTGAGTGGCCTGGCTACAATGTCTGCCAGCTTTCTCAACCCTCATGGATGTATCCCATGAGGGTCCATGGGCTTTTAAATGAGTTCATTTAGGTGTTTTCCAACCCAATCCTCCTTGATCAAAGCAAGGTATTCCCGCATAATGTGGGATAGTCCCTGCAGGACTATTCTCATCACAGCTGATATTGGGGACTGACCTCATCTAGGTGCAGGACTTTGAAGTTGGCTTTGTTGCTCTTTAGGAGGGTCAGTGGGCTCACTTCTCAGACATTTCAAGGTCCCTCTGGAGGGCACCCTTTCCCTCCAACATATCAACTTCACCACTTAGCTTGATGTGATCCACAAACTTGCTGAACATGTATTCAATACAATTTTATGTGTCATTGATCAAGTTATGCTAAAGTTATTGGTTCCAGTATGGACCCTTGAGTGACACCAGTCCTTACTGGTTCCCGTCTGAAGACATGGATATTTAGTTTGGATGTGGCCATCCATCAATCACATATCTCTCCAGTTCAGAGGTAGGGACCATGTCCAAGTTCTAGCAAGAAGTCCAGGTAGATGACATCTGTAGGAGTTCAGTTGTACTCTAATGCAGTGACTCCAATATAGAAGGCCACCCAATTAGTCAAGTACAATTAGCCTGTGGTAAAGCCATGCTGGCTACCTCCTGACTTTCATATGCATTGACATATATTCCAGCAAGATCTGTTTCATGATCTTAATGGTCATAGAAGGGAGACTGATTGGTCAGTGTTTCTATCATCCTCCTTTTTACCTCTTTCAGAAAAAAATGTGATGGTTCCCTCATTCAGATCACTGGTGATTTCACCTAGCTGCCCTAATAGTAACAACATCTTTGTCCATTTCATATTTCCATATTTTGAGTCGCAAAAAAGAGTATTTGACCACTCCGATTGCCTGGAGAACTGAGGACAAGAAAATAAGTGTTAAGGATTGGCCTGCTAAAAAAATAAAACAACAAAAACCGAACATGAAAATAAAAATCCAAATAAAACTCCAATAATTAATTATTAATTCTTTTCCAGTTAGGCTTGTGAATGTATGCAGCCTTAAGCAAAGTAAAGCAATTATTATTGTCAATCCAATCAGGGAAAACAAAGGTTTACATATGTTTTATACACATAGACACACACATAATTTTGTACACAGAGTTGCATACAGACACACAGATGCTCACACAGAGATATTTATGCAGAGACAAATATCTTATTTGTTTATTTATTAATTTACTTATGTCTTTATTTATATGCATAAGTATGTAAGTATTTGCCTAATATGCACACTGTTTCCTGTGTTTCCTGGGAAAATCTACACAAATTTAGGGATATAAATAGCAAATACTCATCAAAATCTTACTTTTTTCTTTATGTTCCTCACTTCTGTTAAATATCTTCTGTATTCTCCCCTCTTCATATTACCACAAAACTCACCTTCCATTTTTGCTCTCTTCCTTTCATCCACTCTTTGTTCAGTTTCATGACATCTTCTTCTCTTATTTCCAGTGATGATGTGTCCAGCTCATTCAAAGGAGTGAGTGTTTTTAGCCTTCGCAACAGACTGAAACAGGGTGGTGCCAAGTTTTCCACTGTTTCCTCCTATATGGGGCAAGGTTTAGAAAGTCACCATGACTCAAGTCAGGTAATGGTACTTCTCCTTTGCTTCTGTGATGGCTGGACTGGTGCTGGGAATAAAGCCCCATCTCCTTTCAGTTGTTGTTAGCAAAGCAGAAAAAAAGTCACTTGGCAGCAGTCTTGACTTTAGTATCTTCTTTACAGATACCCTTTTCTCCTTGCTCAGTCTAGGCCAGTCAGAAATAGGATCTTCTCAATATTCATAATAATATATAAATACTAAATAAATTTAGATATAAATATACATACATATAATAAATAATAAACAGCTGTATGAGAGTAACTTTGTCTTGCTACACATTATAACACACCTTGTCCATGTAGCTGTGTAAAGAGAGGTGGAAATTATGAGAATCATACACAATTTCAGCCTGCATGTGTTTGCATGTCTTTGCAGACACTGTCTAGGCCAGTCTCTGTACGGGCTATAAGAAACAACTCACTCCTCATTACACTCATGAATTACTTAGCTTTTTACGAGTGCATTTTGTATGGTTTACTGATGATGTTTATTTCATGATTTGTCCCATTCTTAGTCCTAGAAATGCAAAAGAATGAAATTTTGATTGACTCAGCTGACAATAAAGTGGGTATTCTATGTGCAGCCCTTTACGTGCACCCACATGTGCACCAGCAGGGACATGAGGATTTAAACCATCTTTCCTAGGGAGAGCACATTTGAAAGACAGTTAAAGAACAACTAAGAAATGTACAATTATCAGCAAATTATTAAAATGAGAGTAGTACTCTGCCCAAGTTTCAGCCATAAAGTTAATTCATTTTGGTATATGTGATAACACTTAACTGCAATAGAAATCCCACTGCAGTTCTGTGTGGAATATGTAGGTACACACAGAGCTTTATTAATACTGAGAATAAAAATTCAACTAACAAAAAGACTTCCTTCACAAACAAAGCAAAAGTTTCAAATAATGACAGTAGTATATGTAACTCTGACATTCACACATTGTGTTCTGAAAACAGATCACAGAAACCAGGGAATTAGTTGTTAAATAATTGGGGGTTTAATTGCATACACCATTAAAAATTAATAAAAGCTATTTGACCAACAAATCAAAGAGAGTACAGGATGATAAAAGGTGAAAAATAAGTATAGAACAATAGAAGACCAATATAAAAATTAAGACACATATATCTCAGTTATACAGAATTAATATTTCTCTTGATTACATTCCTTGTTTTGTTGTGAAATTATCTAATGCCAACACAGTTGATGCTTCAAGAAACAGAAAGTTCTGGATGAGACAATCAAAAAAACCCAGCATAGCATCAGTATAAACTCAACACCTGCCTCACCAAATAATATAGAGCTTTTCCTTGTAGAAGTTATCTCCCTATCTATTTAAGAGAGAAAGAATAAGGGTTTTGTCATAAAAGTCTTGTCCTGCATCGTATGCAAGACAATCCTAAATGATGAAGGAGAAAAATGTTATTACAAGTCAAGGTTTTGTTTAAATATCTGATGTATCTCACTCTCAGCTACAACTGTCAGAGTTGGTAATGACAATTGAGTCTATTATAAACAATCATGACAGAGAGGCAGCGTTTATGAATTTAACACTATGAACATCCTTACAGTGAAAAGTCGTATTTATGAGATAAAGGAGTCAGTATTTCTGCTACGTAAGGTTTTCCAAAAAATCTTTTCCAGTCCAACTGAAAAGCTGAACATCTGAAATTTATAAATGAAAAAATAGAAAGAATGTTGTTTGATTTTTAAAAAACTCAGGTTTTTTTAGCTAGTTCAGCTTTTTAAAATGTAATTAATATCTAGTTCTAATCTAGGAAACTATTTTAACAAAAACCATGAAAAACAATTATTTTAGAAGTTTTAAAGATTTTTCAATACCTTAAGAAAATGTTTTTAAAGCAGTCTTTTCCAGTTAAGATTTGAAATTATCTTCGTTGCCTAAAAAGTTTTTGTAATAAGAAATCTTTGAGAGATAGAGCCCATAAAATGAGTGGTGTGTATATTACACTACAGTTTTCTATTGAGTTTTCGTTGCAGGATCATCCTCTTCAAAAATTTTATGTAACTACTATCTTTATTATTTTCAATAACTTTTAAAACAATAATTTTGCAATTCTGGAGAAGAAAAATCTGTAAAAGAAAGATGTTACTGCCAGTATCTAGCTCTTCACTAGGTCTTCCAATACCCAATGCTGGATATCAGACTAGAAAAAATAAGAATGTGAAAAAACAAAGAACAAAGCTTGAAGCTTGAAGAGGTTAACTTGTAAAAAAAATTACATTTTGACTCAAACTTGTCTTTGATGTTTTATCTAATCAATTTATCCATTACTAGTTTTGCAGACATTCATAATCTTTAATGGTCAGTTATATGTAATGTTCTTGTACAACACTATAGAGGAGTAGATGCATATTCCTACATGAAACGTCATTAGGATAGTTTTTATCTTCAAGAGGTTTCTTTTTTAATAACAGCTGGTTACTTACATGTAAGAACTGAGAGAATGAATACACACATCCCTTTGTCTATCATGGTGCCTCCTAAGAAAGTATAAGGAACTAATTTGCAGAGACTTATCTGCATATGTGTATAGTCAAAATATAGGTGTGCAGTTACTATACTTACTGATAAACAGCAATGACAACAATTCTTTTATTGGCACCAAATTTTCCAGGAGAGAAATCAACCAATCAACTACATGAAGAGCAGGGACATCAACTAAAAAATAAAAATTAAAAATATTGGAGCCTGCAAAACCTCTCTGGGACAGGATCAGGATGCAAATGCAACAAGAAGCAATGCTCAGAAGAAATCAGCATATTTTGAAACATGTTGAGTGCAACAAAGCCAAGAGATGAAAGCTTTTCCTGAAAGCAATTTCTTAGTGTTAAGGTATAAAAGTAAACTTTTAAACACCAGGATAAGGAATGGCCTTTGATTTGGAAAACAAATCTTGGTAAGCAAAAATATTGCATAAACCATCACTACTTAAGTCTCTCTCACCCTGAAAACTAAAACAACATGAACTTCCTCCACAGCTCTCCAGTAAGGTAGCATGCTACTAGAAAAGGTTTATGGCCTGGCTTACATTACTTCCACTTTGGAAGTGGAAGACTGAGCTATTCTCCAGAAATTAAATGAAAAGACAAATGTGGATAGGATGTTCAACACTACAGGTGAAAGGCTATACTTCAATTTGGCAAAATATGTTTAAATTAGGCCTTATAATAGGTTGGTTCCCCATTATTTTGTGCCATTAATTTGGTTTTAGAAAATACTTTAAAACACCTTCACTTATGAAATCTTTCACAGCCAGCTGATTGTCTCTCTAACTGAGAATGAGAGGCATAATGTCAAGAAGAGCAAGTATTACCTTAACCTCGTATTGCACTGATCAGATCTTATCTCAAAGTCAATGACAGCAACTTGTTCAGAATAACCTGATGACTCAGTCTCTCAGAATGTTAATCTTCAAATTCAGTTCAGAAAAGGACAAGGGGATTAAAGCCACATTCAATTGTAATGAGATCAATCATTAAAGGCAATATATAGTCCATTGACATGAGATGTCGAGCATGTGTAAATGTTCTTACTTTAAAACTTTCATTACGACAAGAATTTTGAATAATTATCTTGTCATTATGTTTTGCCTATTATTTTCATTTTATTCTTATTAGGTTGTTAATGAAGCTCTCAATTTTCTGCAGATACTTCCATTGTAGCTGCAATTTATACAGACACCAGGGGTTTTTTTGTTTGGTTGGTTTTAACGAGAAAAGGAATCTGACTGCATAGCCTTTTCCTATTATTCTTCTGATTTTTTTCCTTTTGAATGTTTGAAAAGATTGTCTCACTCTGAAACTTGCTTTTTCCTGCTATCTGTAAAAAATAGAACTAGAGCTCCTGATTCCCATCAGAATTATTCTCTATGCCTAGCCAATGCATTTGAAAATTGGATTGGGAATATGCAGTCTGCTACTGGATGATGCTTCACTCCCCATCCGCTCCCCCAACATCCCAAAATACCAGGAAGTTAGGAGAAGTGTGGAGCTTTGATCTTTTGAATTTTTTTTTTTTTTTTGAGTAGTGTCTAAGTAAGCAATCTTCAAATGCTACTTTTTAATGTTTTGCTTTGCTTTTTTGAATTCACTCAGAGAGCGTTTCATTTCTAGAAAGCGAATTGCTAATTTATTTGGGGCGGAGAATAGCAAAGGATACTCTACATGAGTAATTAGCCTAAAGTATGTGCCAAAGGCAAACAAATAGAGAAGAAACAGTGCCAAATTGGGCATGATTCCCATTCACATTGTCTAGGTAGAGCAACACAGTTTGTAAATGCACGGCTTTTGACCAAGTCCTTATTCACAAGTATCTATTTCTCATTTAAGCCACATAGCTTTTTTTTTTTTGAATTGTTGAAACTGAGAAACAAACTGACATACATATATGAATCATGAGTTACAATTAAAAAAATCCATTTTATGGCATCTATCCTAAAAAATACCTACTTTCCATTTTCTTGTTATGTACCTCTTCCCCTTTCTTACTTATGCTGTATATACAAGCATATTTATTGCATTTGTGGATATATTTCCTTTAAAAATATGTATTGAAGAGTGTTAAATGAATGACAAAGGCAGGCAAGAAATTCGAGATAAAGTATATGATCTTCAGAAGAGTTAAAGTAATCAAGACAGGCTTCTACACTTGAAATAAAATATATTGTAATGTTTTCCCTGTTTCCATGCTTGTGAATTTTCTCATTAACGAGGTACAGCTCTTTATTCCAATATTCTTTAAGACTCATCCTTACTGCAGTATTACATTGCAATTCTAGATTTATTACTTCTACGTAACAGTACAAAATTGCTATAATTACAACTACCTTTGCTTTCATATTCTCCCTCCTTCTGGGAGGTTTTAAAGCAAAATAGCTAATGAAATAGGTGAGTGAATGCTGTAACATATTTGTCCATATGACAGACCTGAAAGCATAAGAAGCAAATTCAATACTGAAGTGTCTCTTCTGATGTTCAATGAATGAGAATTTCTCCTGATTTACCCTTGATGGAGTCTAAGACATCAAAGAAATGAACAATACAAAACCAGAAATTACACAATTTTTAGAAGTGAGAAGTGTTTAATGGAAGAGATTTTTAGTCGCAAGTTGTCTGGTTTTCCTGTCTTATGTATAGACTCCATAAAAAATTATTGCTTTCTCAGATAGTTCTCTGAATTTTGTTTCTGCCTCAGCTGAACATGATAGAGGCCAAGAAGGGAAGAGAGGAGAGAAAGGCAGAGGAGGAAAGAGAGCAAGATAAGAAATCACTTCTAAGGAGTGATTACTAAGTTAAGTGCCAAATATTCATAACACAAAACATAGACTGTTGGTGTAATGTCATAATTATCAGCTGGAATCTTTCCATACAATATGTAAAAATAGCCATGCGCCATCTGGTAATTATTTTTTTCTCAGGCAAAATGGAAATTAAAGGCTAGAGCAAAGTGAATCCCTTTTCCTTGGGAGAGTAACAGAACAGGCATATACCACTTCTTGGTATATTTATTTCCTAGGCATGTCCCTTAATATTAACATAATAACTCAAAAAAATTCTTATGTTTTAGAATAGGTCTTTCCTAAGGAGCTAAGGCAGTAGTTCATAAAAAGAACTGGACATCCATATTGACAAATACTAACTACTTTTCGTTGGACTCCAGCTTTCACTCTCCCTTCCTGTTTAGAGTCTACTGTTCAATGATGTTTTCAGCTTTGGAACACCTGCCCTTAGTATGAAAATTGCAAATTTCAAAATTGAGTTCATTTTTTTTATACATGCTAATTTACAGATGATCATTCATGAAAATTTCCTAACTTAATTCACATTTATGACAATATTTAACATATTTTCTACTGCATCTGAACAGTAATATATTTCTTCCTTTTTATAAACTATATAGCCTTTCCAAATAAGTTCATTTTGTTTGTATTTATGCACTTTGCTAAGCATCATATGATTTTTACTTTAATTGATTTAGATCTTACTTTTTCATTTTCATTCAGACCAACAGAACAGAGGACAGACAAGAATAACAACAAACAATGCAATCTTTCAATTACTAGTAACATACCTTTCTTATTAGCAAGAAATTACTTTCAAAGCACACCTGAAGACCTTAATACAGTTTTACTACTCCAGACCTTCATCAAATTTATGTTTTCAGGGGATAAAACCTTTCATAACTTATTCATGACAAATTTCCTGTGACAATCTGCTCCAATTGCACGTGTAACTAAATGCCTGCATCCTAAGTGCATTGGCTTCCTGACCACCCTACTCCACAAGTGTTGTTTTTGTCACATATTTCCCAAGAAGTGATCCAGGATTATAATCCTGAAGATTGCCACCTGTTGAAGAAGGTCCAATAATTTTACTTTGTTTTGTGGCTTTTATAGGACCTATATGCAAGGTCCTACTGTGATAAGCACAGAGGAAAATCACAGGTGAAGCATTTTTGTCTACAAATTTTTCAAGCTTGACTTTGGTGAAAATATTGTGCCTTGTCCAGGGACCATTTTTTCCTGTCTCTTGCATCCAGTGTCTGCAAACAATATGAATTTAACCAGTCTTGGCTGATAGCTAAAGCCAATTAAATTCTTTCTCCTGGAGTTCAGGCTGAAAGAAGTGTTGTGGATGCCTTTGACATAGCCTGCAGGACATCATAGGCCATTATTAGCCAGTATAATCCCCCAATGCATGGATTCAAATGGAAGCAGTACCTTTGCTCATATTTATTACAGATGCCTGAAATTTCTGAAAATACATTGCTACTGAAATGTATTTTATAGAACCGTTTGTCTACACCAGAATGTTTTATGTAAATAAACTATCCCCACAATACTTTTACTTACTTTTCAGAAGCTGCAGAAATATTCTAAGTCTTATGAAAACAAGGAGTACTCACAGTCCTTTTGCTCTCCGGTTCCCTATTCTTGCCCCACAGTCCTTCAACCTTATTTAAAGCAGTACAGATAGATATCTCATGGTTTCTTCACTTTTCCTTAGGAACCAGAAAGTGCAAATTTCTTAAATTCAAGTTCTCGAATTAATAACCCATACTACTTATGAGAAAAATCTTATAATGCCTGCAAGCCTCAGAACTCCTAAGGATTGACCTGTGGGACTAGTCTTGTTTCCTCTACCTGGAATTTTTCTGGCCATACTGCTTCTTCACTGAATTGGAGGTAACTCTTGCCATTTGAGGGCAAAACAGATTTTCACCATATTGCAAAGGAAAAGATGATTTTCACTCATAGAGCTTCTGGCCTGGAAAATTGAGTTTTTCTAATTTTTTGCCCTTGATTTGAGGACACAGAAAAAAAAATTTATTTGTGAAGTGTGAATGTTGTGGACTGCCATTAAGCTTCCCTTAGCAGGAACAGTATCTTGAAATTGTGTGTTTTCTTTTTCAGAGGTAATTTTTTGTTTGTTTTAGGTTACCATAGTCCCTGAAGTTGCCTTAAAAAGAGCAAAACCCCTGCTACTTCCTTTTATGTGGTTATCCCAATGTTAGTTAGACCAGTAACATTATTTTGTGGCTAGGTACTGAAATAATACCACCATATTAAGTACAAATCTGACATTTAAAAATAAAGATATATGTTGAAATAACTGTACCTCAATGAAAGCTTAAGGGGGAAATGATACATTGTCCTTTTTGTTCTGGTTGTCGAATGCCAAATATTTTGACAGAAATGTCAGTATTTCCCTAACACAGAAATATTGGCCAAAGCAAGCAACTCCTGAGATAATTGGACAGAACAAAAATTACCCTTTTAAGTGTCAGTGCCCTAAATTTCAAAACAAACTCACTTTTTTATTTCCACTTATCATGGGTGCCAAGAAATGCAACACCACCATTTCACCCACCACCATCTGAAAAAAAAGGCAGTACGCCAACACTACTCTTTCATGAAACAACAATGTATCAACACCAAAATGAAAATTTCTTTGACATGAAATGACATTAAAATATTTTCCAAATATATCAAACATGAAAATATGTTTCGTATTTCTCTCTATAAGAAACAAGGATCTTTGATATTTTTAAAGGCCAAAAATAAAAGCATTTATCATGTGAAAATGAGAATCATTGTGAAAATTGAGGCTACTCTAAACTGACAGAAATCTCACTTTTGTTACCCTTGCTATTCAGTTTACCTGACAAGTCACAGTCATTACCCTCAGGTTGAATTGTAACTATATTAGACGGGACATTCCAAGCTGACTCTGTTACTTACAATTTAAAGGCAAAATTAGATTTTCAAAGAGAATTTAAAAAAAAAACCCACACAGCAGTTTTCCATCACTTTTGACAAGATACCATAGTAAGCAAAGGAAGATGCCAATCACTGAGTATAGTTTGCAAGAGCTTGTATACATACAGGGATGGAAAGGTGTTGTGCTTGTCCCTGAAGGCTCCTTCCCTCTTAGACTACTGAAGATGATTTCTGGCTGGTGTCAGAAAATGAACTATGTGAGATAACTACCACCTGCAAAGAAAATCAGCAAAAAAAGATGCTGAAAACCTGGAAGTCCCAACTGAAAATTCATTATAATGATTTGAATTTGCTTGAAAGAAATATTTTGACTGTCACATAGCAGTACATTTATGGGAACCACAGTAGCTTGACATGAAAGCCAGCTGTATTTTGTAGTTCCGCTGCAAGTTTCAGCTTTTGGTCTGCATCTTTAATATTGTAAGCACATTTTTGGAAACAGAATAACAATTCATTCTTCAGCATATGAATGAAGAATAATGAAGGCAATGAGTATGATGTATGTTTTTTTAAAAGTAGGCCTCATGTACAGGTAAAAAATATTTATGGTCAATTCAAAAGTATAAACCATTTCATAAGTATCTTCTATTAGATGCTTGTTTATGGACAGAAAATTGTTGCTAATTGTCATCCTTAAAGTAATCTTGGATAATTTTAGGTCCAAAAAACCCTCAAACACAGACAAGAAGTCATAGCTAGATTTCTATGACTTGACATTTCATATTTCTCTCTATAAGAAACAAGGATCTTTGATATTTTTAAAGGCCAGAAATAAAACCATTTATCTTGTGAAAGTGAGAATTGTTGTGAAAATCGAGGCAACAGTAAACTGATGGAAATCTCATTTTTGTCACCCTTGCTGTTCAGTTTACCTGAAATAAACTGAATTAGCCATGAATTAGCTAAGAATCAAGTTGTTTCATTGTTCTGTAGGAGCTAGTCTCATCAGACAAAGATCTAACTTCAAAATTTTCAATATGTCAACATTTTTCAGTCCAAGAGAGAATTATGAACTTCTGCTTCAAAGTGTACAGGCTTGATCATGTTTCTGTCTAGAAGATAACAGTTACATTGGTATGTTAAATGTGTCCAAGCTGCCATTTCTCACTTCTCAACAGGGCTCAGACATTAAGGTCTAGTGCTTCAGTGATTTATTTTATCAGCTGTCTCACATCCACCTATTCAGCAGCAAATGACCACACAAGAAACATGTGTATATGAAGTTTCTAAGGATGATGTCTATTTCATTAATTTTCTTCCCAACATTCCAATATTTAGAGCAACATGGATTCCTATTATATATACTAGGTTTTTGCATTGTAATTTCTTTTGTAATTCCTCAAATTTAAAGATATTTATAGGAATTTGGCAAAGACCGGGGTTTTTTTCATGTCTCTTTCCAGAAGCCTCTCCAGTCCTCTCAATATTATAACCTCTGTTGGTTTTTGCTGGCTGAAAAAAGCTCCGTATATTTGGTTTATGTGCACAGTTTAGGTAATGGGAAGACTACAGGGATGGCTTCTGTAACAAGATGCCAGAAGCATCCCCTCTTATCAGAGAGGACCAGCGTCAGCTGGCTCCAAGACAGCACCACCACTGGCCAAGGCTGAGTCAGTCAGCAATAGTGGTAACACCTCTGGGATAAAGTACTTCCGAAGGAAAAAAAAAGAGCTGTACAGCTGCAACTCTGAAAAAGGAGGAAGAACATGTGAGAGGAAGAACTCTTCAGACACCAAGGTCAGTGGTGAATGTATGTCAGGAAGTGCTCCAGATGCCATGGCAGAGATTCCCCCTGCTGCCTGTTGTGAAGACCATGGTAAGGCAGCCCATGGAGGCCCCCAGGAATGCAGTGGTCATAGCAGCCCATACAGGACTCAAAGCAGTGGATGCCTAAAGGAGGCTGTGACCCTGCAGGAAGCCCATGCTGGAGAGTAATCCTGTTAGGATCTGTGGTCCTGTGGAGAAAGAAGCCCACGCAGGAGCAGGTTTGCTGGCAGGACTTGTCTTATGGGGAGCCACGCTGGAGCAGGCTGAAGGACTGATCCCATAGAAGGGGCACATGCTGAGGAGGTTTGTGAAGAACTGCGACCTGTGGAAGGGGCTCACATTTGAGAGTTTCATGGAAGACTATCTGCTGTGGGAGGAACCTTGGTCAGGACAAGACAGTAAGGAGGGAGTGGCAGAGACAATACTTGATGAAGAGACTGCAGCTCCTACTCCATGTCCCCTTATACCACTGGAGGGGGAAGAAGTAGAGAATTTGGGGTGAAGTTGAGTCCAGTAAGAAAGGAGGGGTGGGGAAAAATGTCATAATACTCATTCCTCTTTCTTATTTTCCTAATTTCATTTGATTAGCAATAAATTATACTATTTTCCCCAAGATTAATCTGTTTTGCCCGTGACAGTAATAAGGGACTGATCTTTCTCTCCCATCTCAACCCCAGAGCCTGTCTTCATATTTTTCCCTCTGTCCAGGAAGGGATTGATAAAGTATCTTGGTGGTGCACCTGGAAGATGGACAAGGCCAACCTACCACACTGCATTTTGGGGGAGATGGAAATTTGATTTTTTGCTGTATGTCAGCATAGCCACATCTATTTTTGCATTGTTTTAACACTGGAGGCTCAGTTTACATGAATGTTCTTAAGAAATAAACTGCATATTTGCCATCCTTTTCATTCTAATTAAAGAACAGAGTATTGACAGACATGGTAAATTTAAAGACTAGTGTATAGAATGGGCTTTGCAACTGCATAGGCTATAGTGGCAAGTATAAGCAAGAGCAATATTCATAAGTAGTTGGGTACAACAAAGGCAAAATTTACAAATTGTGGCCATCTAACTTCCACTAAGTTAGGATCAAATTCAATCTATCAGTCTTTCTTCAAGAAAACCTTTATCAAAGGTGGTTGAATATACAAGAGAGTAGCAGGTGTAGGAGACTGGAATGTAAATGACTAATGACACTTGGCCATTTGCAAAAGCAATGGGTGCTTTTCTGAAGATATGCAATGTGACTTCCTTGGTGCAGAGGGGTTGCACACCCAACACCAGGGCTAAAACTGGTATCATATCGCTCTCCTCTCTTATCTAACTGGCTCAGGTGTGAAAACTTCCTCTGGGACATTCTGGCACATTAACAGCTGGCCTGAAAGTATTCATCCCTTCTAATGGGCATAATTGGGTCAACTATGGTGATGTCAGAGGCCACTGTCATGCCTTAACAGGTGTCATAAACTGTAAAAGACCCTTGAAGGTCCCCATGACCCACAGCAGCAAATCATTCAGTGTAGAACTCCCCACTGTCCCACTCAGGGGAGGCATTTGGGTGTTCCCAACCAGCCTGAGCATAAATTAACCCAGCAAACTTTGTGTTTCATGGATTTCTCCCAGCCCCAATGGATCAAGACCACAATCATTGTCTTGACCAATAAACACTCAAATTGCAAAAATCATCTCATCGCTGGATCTGTCGGTGGTCACTATACCTTTCTACCCTTTTCTGAAAATTAACTTATCCAGACAACAAGGCATTTACTAGGGCCTTGAATGGGTGTTTTGCTTTAGTTCTCTAATACATTAACCTGTGCATGATACCATATCAGTAAATCATGTCTAGGTGTTCAGATTAGTGTAGAATGATAAATCATATTACAATGCTTGCTGCCATTGCAAGAATTTTTTAAGAATTTGTAAGAACCTTTTATAATTTGTACTGTGTGCAGTCTGTTCTGTTACTACAGTTGCTCAGCATAAAAAGTAACCCTTTTTAGCCTCATAATAAAAATGAAAAAATTCTGATAATGTGAAATGGTACAGTCCACATCAGAATACAATTATAGCAGTTTTTTATCAATGACCAGGGGAGTTACAGACTATTGGACATAATAGCAGTGAAAATTTAATGAGAACATTTAGAACAACTTACAGTTGTGATCTTTCCTTTAAGCAGAAATAAGGTATTCTGCACACCATAGCTGAAATTGTAACTTTTAAAGAGCTGATCATTTACAATTTTGTACACCTCTTCCCTTGATCACAGTCACACAACTAGAATAGTGTTTACTGTGTTGATGATAAGCTGAAATATTCCCAGATTTTCTCTGAATTTTAGTTACTTCACAGCTTTATTGTCTGCTTTTCACTGCAAATCAATTAATAAATTAAATCAATAGAAGAAATATTTGTAAACAAGCTTGAGGTCAAAGAGGAAAATGCTTTTAGTGATTTCTGCTGCGTAGTGTTATTTAGAGAAAAATAACACATGATTATTGTGCAGAATACTTTCAGCATTAATCTGTCTTCAGAAGTAAAACATGGTGAAAATAACTTGGTTCTATGAAAAGAATCCTTTTCATTAATATAAGCATCTGTGATTAAACATCAGATTCAGAAGACTATTGAAAGATTCATAATAATTTTTTTTGGTACTTCTCTGTGTTTGACTAGTACATCATGTACTAGTCAAACACATGATAGTATGATTTACTCCATACAAAATTTGCATAGTAATATATTCTTTGCATCTTCTACCTATAAATAATGTTTTTCTGTAATTTTTTGCAGACAACAACATGGTAGATTTTTCAGGGAAAAACTCAGAATCTGACATATCCTAGAAATTGCTGTTTGTAATGATATGTGCATCATATGGGTTCTGATGATCATTTTCTGCTGCTTTTGAGAAGTTTCTTAATTCTTGAGAAAAGAGCTTTGGATATTGTAGGTAAAGCCAGGTTTCTTTTTGCTCAGATTGCTGTCTTTTATAGGTTTATAAAACAGCAGATCCACAACCATCTGTTGGCAAAAACAAAACTAAACAAAACAAAAAAGACCCAACAACCGCCCCCCCTAAAAAAGAAAAACAACCTTCCCAAAAAAATAAAACACCAACCCCAACTCACATTATTATAACCTAGATTTACTTTCATATTTCATGAGGTGTCAAGCTAAGAAATGGTTTATGTCATTTTGAAATAGATTCAAACAGCCAAATTTCAAATTAAGCTTCAGTGAAGTATTTTGTCATTTCTGTGGTGCATTATTAAATCACAACAGGACTCACAGAGTCTCGTGACTTGATTACGGTAGAAAGACATCTTGAGAAAGTTGATCTAATTGAGATTGTTATTTAATGGAAACTTTAATTGATTTTTCATTTGCCAACAAGGAACTGCATTAATTTCTTCATGTTAGGACGAAAAGTTGGTTTGCCCTTATATGATAATGGAGGTAATGAAAATGAAGCCATAAAGCACCGAGAGTGATGTTAAATCTTTCAAGCCTTTAGCATTGGACATTTGGTGTGAAAAAGGCTGGTAATCAGGAAGGAGAGACAATTTTCTCTTGCAGACTGAGAAATGCAGACAAAGCTCACCAAAAGTAAAACTGAGAAGTAATAAGTTCAGTTTCTGGTTAGGGATGTGTGCCCACAAACTTCTCCCAGGCCTTCCACGCTCTTCACGTACACTGAATGTGCATGACCCCCAACATCAGTGAACATAGGGACAATGTCTAAACAAATGTCAGCACAACTCTTGTACAACTGAAAACTATTATTTGCAAAGGTTTTTGTCAGCACTGAGGGAATCCAACGGCCAGGCTTTGCTCTGCCTTTACTGCTTTGTGTGGTATGGATATATTGCAACGCATATTTTTTATGCAGCTGTAGAATATGCCCACTACACTAACTAAAATTCAGCCTCTCCTTTTCCTGTTGCCACTAATCGAGTCAATAAATAATTGCATGGGTTGTTTGCCTGGATAAGCATCCTCTCTAGGCCTCAGAGTGCTTACACAGCTGGAAAAAAGCTCAGTTAAAAAATCAGGTCTCTTTATTTTCATGAAGTAGAAACATTCCTCTCCTCATTTTGAGGATACATGTAGCGAAGAAATGAAAAGTTCACTACTCATTAAGAAATCATGGGGCTCTGGGGTCTCTTTTGGAAGCTAGACTAAGTAATTTAAAGGAATTTCTACTTTGTGAGGTAAAGATTAAAATAACTGGTACAGGTGCTGGAGTTTGTAAGATCCTGGGGAGAGATATGAAGGGGCAAGATTTTTTTCAAACCCATTAGTGATTTTAAAGGCCAAATCTAAGCATGGGTCTAAGCTTCTGCAAAATTAGTGAGACACTTGACTTCAATGTGAGAGGGGCTTTCAACTGCAGGTAATGTTTTTGCCTCTAAACCTGTGAGAATGGGGTGAAAGCAAGTGAAGATCACAGCAGACCAGGGACTGCACCAGAACCCTTGCAGGGAGCAGAATTGAGGACTGCCCATGCTACCTGAGCAACCAGGTCAAACATGTCCCCAGTAATGAAGATCCATTCATTACTGTAACATGCAGGCTAGCACTGTAGATCACTTTCATGGTCTCCAAAGAAGCTAAGCAGCTATCAGTAACGTTCAAAAATCCACTGGAAAGTCATTCATTTCACTTTATAGTCCTAATTAGCCATTTGTATAGTTCTATAATTAAATATGCTCCTTTCTCATCAAGTTTTTCACTTTAGTAATGATACCACTGTGCCACAAACAGGCCTCATGCTGTTTGGTTTGGGACTTATTCATAGCTTTTAATTGGTCACCCAGTGGTTAGCCAATAACCCCTTCTATGGGAAGCAACACTCTGAATGCTGTTAATGGGCTAGAGGCATAGTGATTGCCTCCTGGTACCCAGCAGTACTGGGAATAAAGCAATTTCCTCCACTGTGTTGTGTGCCCAATAGCTAATCCTCTCCACTCCTGAAATGCACACTATTTGGTTATAAGTATTTGTACTGGCTTACTTACCGCTGGGTTGTTAATAGGCAGTGATTCTTCAATGCTCCTTCAGTGAAGTTACAGTCTGGTTGCTGACTGCTAATTAAAATAAGTTTGTACTCTAACACTGCAACTAAAAGGTAGCAAGGTCATATTATTCAATGCAGCAGTCTTCTATTTAACAATGTTTATACCAAAGTAATTTGTGTACATTTTGCAGACAGGCAAAACTGTTATTGATCATGACAATATAGTCAAAATGATCCAAAGACTAATCTTTCCTTCCTTGGAGTATGATCACTAGGCTTTCCTTGCTCTTGAGTACACAGTTAAAGAACAGTGCATAGATGCAGGTTTCAAAATCAGTCTATTTCTCAGCTTGAAAAACAAATAGTGATAGATGAGCTAACAACATTCTAAAAGGACTCAATCTGCCAGGAGTCTTTATAGAAATCAAAACATGTATTTCATGACCACTGGAGTAACCCAGTAAGGTTAAGAGAACAAAGTGATGACTTTCAGAAGCAAATTTATTTATTACTTTTTTGCTTCTGTTTTAAAATCCTGTTTGAATAAGAATGCCTATCATCAGGGTAGCTGAACATGTTATTCATCTGTTGCATGTGACTCTTTCTGCTTGCCTCCAAGTAAGAGATGACAAGCTCTCTCCAGCAGAAGTAACTGTGGTCCATTTACTTTTGCTTTCTGCTTTACTAACAGGAAGGCCACAGAATTATTCTTAGTCATATTCTTGCTGTAATTAATATCTGAGACAGATATAAAAGGTTATGCCTTTTAAAAAGCTGCTTTCAATCTTTGGCTTCTCCATATAGTAAAATGGAAGTTTACTTATCTTGTATCTCCAACACAATGCAAAGCACTGTAATTTCAACAAGATTCTAGCACAATGTGCATTTTGGTTATAAAGATTATTCAGATTTTTTTTTCTTAAATAAAATAGACATGCAACTTGGAAATGAGTTCAGTGTTTATAAAAGCTAATTATCAGGAAACAAATACCATTTGCCCTCCTACCCTTCAACTCTAATATGTATATTCCATGCCAGTCTAAAACAGACAAGCTTTCTCAAGTTTACATGAATGGAGAATGTATACAGAGCATTACATATCCTCCAGTCATTCCCTGAAAAAAAACCCCAAAATTGAAACAATCCTTTTTCTACTGTGCTGCTATACCAGGCTGTATATATAGTAGTACTGACATGCTGTTCAACCTCCAGCTGATTTTACAGTTCTGAAGAAATTTGCGTGACTTTGCTTCATCTTCCTAACCTCTGAAATATAGGTAGTAGCTATTAATTAGAAAGAAACAAAAAGGCAATAAAAAGTCTGAATTACTGGTATGTTTGATATTCACAGAATTTCTGCATGCAATTTTTGTTAGAAATTTCACTTCCCTGTGTGATTTTTGTTCAATCTCCTAATTTGTTTCTGTTTTACAAAGCAATAAGACCTTATTAACTTCAAACTCAAACAGAGCACATTTTGCATGCTTTTCAAGGCACAAAATGACACTCTTAGGCTTTTGAGGAAGGCTGATGGTCAGGAACTGTTCAAAATTTATTAGCTATGTTTTGTATATTGAGGCATTATTTTATTTCTCCTTCTCTGATTCAGGAAACTGTGCATGACAGTAATTTCAGCACATTAAATCCTGTTCAGTAGAAATGTTAATACGCAGAGGTGATTGCAAACATTTCACCTGAGTTTTGATAAACTTGGTATACTGGGAACAAATATTTGGATTAGCATCCTTAAATATTACATTGAACAAAAAATTCAGGGCTACTTTTATAATGAACTTTACATAGTACTGTAGACAGTCTATTTTATAGGGCATTATTTTCATTATTTGGGTAGCATTCATGAGACACAGCTAAGTATCAGCTGAGGGACCCTTCGTGCATTTTAGGCATGTGCAGAAAAGTTAGCATGTTCAAATTGTACAGAACAGAGCCCTGCTAGAGGCAGGGGTGAGAGCACGGAGAAAGGATTCTTTTTGCCCAAATCTTATCTATCTACCAGTCTACACTTTTTAACAGATAATCAGTTCTGTTATCCTTTTAATTCGTCATCATATGGTTTGGAAAATATCTAATTAAAAAAGGTGTTTTTTTACAATTAATATCTAAGCTAGCATTTCTTCCTGTTCCTCAGCCCTCCCAAACTCTGCCCAGCACCCTCTTACTGGATCTGTACAGCATCTATTTCCTCAGGTCATTTAGCAGGAAGCACACCATTTACTCCCCGTCACAGAAAAAAGAAAAAAAAATATTATTACTTGGTGCATAAAAATATGATCAGTTTGTTGGGAAAGTCAATAGAAATAATTTGATTGATTTCCTTAAATCTTGAATTAAGGAATTAAGAGTAGCCACAGGTTCAATCTCTGCACAAGGTGTGAGCTTCTGTTTGTTTGATTTATGGACACAAAAGCTCAGAAAGATTAAAGTAATTAATTGTCTTTTTTTGGGGTCTATTCTGGAGACTGAAACAGAAGCTGTAACTACTTCCCACCCACCCAGAAAGAAGAATCAATATTAGAATCAATATTTTTAACAATGCAGTTCTCTGTTCACTCTTATTATGCTAGGCATTGGTATCTGCCATTATTTAGTTTTTGGTCTTGTGGAGAGAAGATGAATGTGTTAAAACCCACATAAACACTCCCTGTTCGCTGTAAGTGGAACGAAGGTGTATTCCCTTTTAAAATGTAACCAAACCCAATGAGTTTTGCAAGACGACAGCCCCAGCAGCTGAAGCACAGATTTCAGACACCCAGCCAGGGTTTGCTGGTGAATAGGACCATGCTGTGAGCACAACCTTGTACAGTCACTTAGCACAGCTTAATGACGACTCACCAGCTTGAATGCTCCTGCTCTGTAGTCTGCTGTTTAGATGTAAGGTTATTTCATTGTCTAAAGCTGCGTGGTGGGGAATAGCTGACAAGCTCTGTATGCAGGAGAGACAGTGCTCATCTCAGCGTGTTTAAAGACACCTGAAAAACAAGAACAACTATGTGTGTCTGTGTCAGCAAGTGGGAGGAATGTGTGCGGCCTTGCTTTGTTAAAAAAAAAGCCCCAAACATGCCCAAAAGACAGATTTGGAGATTTGCATGCAAGAAAACTGCCTGCCATTTTTTATTTCTATTTTTTCAAACCAACAAGACTAAGGGTACTCTTTGCAAATAAACTCGAGTACATCAAAGAATATTGTAGGCTCACATAATCAATTTTCCTTTCTAATGAAAATAGATCCACAATATTGGCTGTTTGGGCAAAAGGGGAAATGATGTTATTATCACCTGGTTGGAAGAGTTAATCTACTCCACCATGCATCATGATTTAATTATTCCTAATTGATCTTAATAGATGGATGTCAAGTCTTGCCTTGCTTGGCTTCAATTATAGCAATTTTGCAGCCTCCCTTTGTAGAGGATCTTGGTAAATATCTGATGATTTCTGCCTGTCTGCATTTATGTTGGAGCACTTCTAGATTTAGTTAAATGCTACTTGAAAATTTTATGCAGTATGTCACCAAGGAGAAAGATAATGGAGATTTTACAAGAGATATTCTTTGTATACTGTTTGTGTCCATTTCTAGTTTGTACAGTACTGGAGCTGTGGCTCTTCTGTTGGTAGCTGGTATAGATGTTTTAAGGGAGGATGACTGAAAAACCATCAGACTTTTAATCAAACATGTTTGAGAGTTATGGTTTTTTTTTTTTTTCATTGTAATTTGCTGGAATATTCAATTACCACCACCTAATAGGAAAGATAGAAAGACAAATATATTTCTTTATGAGCCAAGGAAACAGTTCTCTGATATGACATATCAACAATGACAACATGTTTATGTTGTCTCCTTTTTGACGTTTTTATTTACATTCTAAATAAATTTAAAAAAAACTTGCTCAGGCTGGCTATCCTAGTGGTCACTAAAAGATTGGTAAAACAATGTAATAGAATTGTAAAATGGCAGAGTACGCTGAGTTAGAAGGAACTCATCAAGATTATTGAGTCCAGCTCCTGGTCCTGTGCATGACACCCCCAGAATCACACCATGTGCCTGAGAGCATTGTCCAAAAACTTCCAGAACTCAGACAGGCTTGGTGCTGTGTCCACCTTCTTGGGAGCATGATCCAGTGCCCAGCCACCCTTTAGATGAAAAATATTTTCCTGGTATCTCACCGAAACCTCTCCTGACTCAGCTTCATGTTGTTTCCTTGAATCTTGTTGCTGGTCATGAGAGTGAGGTGATTTGCACCTGCCCTTGTTCTTCCCCTCATGAGGATGTTGATGACCACGAGATCTCCCCTCAGTCTCCTCTTCTCCAGGCTGTACAAACCAAGTGACCTCAGCTGCTCCTGTGCCAGCTTGTGAGAGGCTGAAATATTACAGTTAATTGCTTAAACAATGGTACGGAGGATTTTTTGCCCATTATGGCAAAGCTATGTAAAGAAACTTCAATCACCAAAGCCCACCCCTCCCTCAATATGCCTTCTGACTGGAATTTTGGACAGTGAGTTAAGCCACCTAATAGGAACTTGAGATAAGATAAAGGTGACACTATTGTTCAGTTATCTCAGGTCTAGGGAGAAATAAACAAGGTTCAGGGAGAAGAAAGTATCTAGAGGAAAACCAAACCCAGCAGCTGTCCTGAAAATTAACTCTGGTTGGATCTGAGGTAGCGGAAGGCCACAGCCCAGAGGCTCATTTGCTGAAGCCAGGTTTGCACACACTCCTTACAACCCAAGGGGGTGAGGAGGAGAGTTTCTGCGGGTGTAGCATAACCTCTGGGCAGAGGGAAATAACACCCACCCTCCCTTACACAAACTGGATCAGTTGTGAAAAACCCCCACCCCATGAAAGTCACATCCACATGGGACATTCAGGCGAGAGGCAGCTGAGGAGGTATCAAAAACCATCAAAGACCCCCAAAGTGCCCCTCAGACTCATTCCTGAAGCCTTGCACCAGACAACTGAATGTGATGCAAGAGATGCAGTGATGCAATAGATCCAGAGTCTGTTGGAAGATATTGTCCAACTTTCTTCCTCCAGGTAAGGTACCTGGGCATTCCTGTGTGGCCTGAATATATATTAATCCATTGAATCCTATGTTTTGAAGGATTCCTACCACTGAGAGGACTAGAAGAAAAAGATCAAAAGGATGCTGTTGTGATGCACAGAGTGGGGTTATTTTATATTTAATCTCTCTCTTTGTCTCTCTCTTTCTCTCTCCCCCACCTCTTTTCTATTTCTTTCTATTTCTCTCTCTCTCACTCACCTATTTACTGTTAATTAAATCCATACTATTGACTCTGGCATACAGTCATTTGAACCTTAATTTAGGAAGAGTCCTCTTTCTAATAACTTTGACGACTGGATCTTAACACAGGTCCAGAATATGCCACTTGTCCTTTTAAAGTTCATATCAATGGGGATTGCACACCTCTAATTTGTTGATGACTTTTTTTTTGCTGGGCTTCTCTGTCTTGAGGAAATCAACAGCTCCTCCCAATTTAGTGCTGTTGGCAAATTTAATTAGTATTCTTTTAAGTCCTGTGTCCAAGTCATTAATGAAGTGTTGAAGAGAAGCGAGTCCTGCAGAACCTTACACATGATGGGAACCCAGTGCAATGTCACCACAGTCAGTATAACTCTTTGTGACAGAGCCATGACGAGCTGCTCGCCCATTGAATTGTTCAGCTGTGTGCTAAGCATTGTCCAGCAGGATACTGAGAGACTGTATCAAAAGCTTTGCTGAAGTCCAAAAAGATTACACCTGCTGGCATTGCAAGATTAACTAGGTGGGTTATCCTGCTGTAGAAGGAAATCAGGTTTGACAAGCAGGATGCCCTCTTGTATAAACTGAATAAGCAGAAATAAAAGATTTTAATCAAAGCGTTTTTCTACTTTTCCAACTCACTAGTATGCTTTCCTAACACTAGATCAACTGTAATGTTTAATTTTTTTGTGTGTAAGAAAAAAATGGGCATTCTACTTTTATAACTATTTTTGCTAAGCATTCAAGACTACTGAAAACATGATGAATTAAGGCATGAAAATTGACAATATATTCTAAGATATCAATAACTTCTCTAGTATTATCTTAGAGAAAAATAAGTGGTCTCATTTTATGGGGTATTTGCTCATAGGAAAACTATATAATTTCTTATTATTCATCAGAGAGCTGTAAACAGGCCAGAGCAACATCAATAAAATGTAACATGAAACTATGCCTTTTGCCTGTCCTGTGAAAAGGTGAAAGCCCAAGATGAAGAAATATCTAATGTTGGATAGTTAACTATAAATAATCTTTAAAGAATATAAATTAGAACATAACTAGAAAATTAATTTGGATGAAGAGTGTATAGACTTTGAGTAAATTCAGTTGCTTGCATTCTCAGATTTTTTGCTTCTGGAATTTTTGGTTGCACTACATAAAAAATAACTTCAAAAGGAAACTTTTATAGCAAGTATTATATTGTGCAAGTACTTGATATTAAGTATACAGAAATCCAGTGACCTGATGTATAGAAATTCAGAATTTTCAAGTCTATTTTGATAATGTCCCTACAAAATTTCTTGTCATTTGCCAGTTAATCATATAGATGAATCTCAAACACACCAACAAATCAAAAAATATTGGTCCTATCAGTACCTATCAGGACTCCATAAGGAGTGTTCTTATTGCTCTGAGTATTTGTTGAAAGAACTTCTTTTTCAAATAAATATATCTATTGCAAACAGAATGCTGGATGACTTGGGGATAAAAGAAAAGTTTATTGGTTGGCCTTTCAGACAGTCTTTTCTTTTTTCAAGGGAAGTGGTCATCAGAAGATACAAGGAATCCATAAACATAAAGTCTACAGCCACTTTTCTTCTATTTACTTTACAATCTTGGTAAGCATTAAGGATGTAAGAAAAGCCAAACATAAAATATTTGAATCAGCAGTCCTGGAGTCTTTTATATCTTTGAAATGAAGAACTGCATCTGTCCCTCAGCATCTTGGTCCTAACATACAATGCATTTGGTGTTACAGAATTAGCAAATGGTTTTGATGCCTCTGTTCCCTCTAAACAGAGCCATCACAGCTTCACCTCTGGAATAGAAAGTCATGTAATAAGGACTTAAACACAGCCCTCCTCCACACCATAACTTCAGCTGCATTCAATGATAGAAAAAGCAACTATATTTGTTGATCTATGACTTTCTCCATAGGCATTTCTGCTAGGGCTGTGGCTGTCACAGGAAATGTATTTCACTTAGCTATTTGCACATATTGACTCTAACAAGGTTTCAGTACTTCCAAGCAAGTGACCTTCATCACTTTTGATAGCAGATCAGTTGCTTAAAGAGCTTCTATTGTGCACTGCTGGAAAGAGTATACATTTGAAGAAGCAGCATGTACTTCACTGAAAAGAAAAAGACATTACTCAGCAGACATGTCACTCAGGCCCACACGGACTGATGTGTTTAAAGCTAAAATATTACATCTTGTTTGCACTTGAAGGGACCAAAAATGATTTACTGTTGGCAGGTTTACCCACAAATATTAATTTTGAACACTTTTTGAGAACTGTACCAGTGCTATCATATCTCACTGGGGAGTTATCTAACTGGAAATGCCACATAAAACACTGAATGCACATCAGTGTAGAGGCAAGATCTCCATTCTCTAAATGTATCCATATTAAGCAGGGTAAGAATTTGTCATGAGTAGAATATGAAGAGGCATGGCAGAGGAGAGAAATTCATAGACATGTATTTCTTTGATGCTCTCTCAAAAAACTCCTGCACCATATTTTTGCTTTCCTCATTAATGTTGCCACTTTATCATAGAACTGGGAAAGGAGCAATAGGAGGGGGAAAATTCAATCCAACTTTACACTGAAGATCAAGGAATCTCTGAAGTTTGTGGAAGGCCTTATAACCACTGCTTGCATGGAAGGATATCAAATCACATCTTATCTATTCTCCAGTGCACCAAACTGTGGTCTCATCCACTTCCCTCCAGTGATGAAGCCTTTTATAATGGTACATGTCAGTTAAATTAGAATCCTGACAGATCCATGCCTACTGGCCAGATCCGAAGTCCTTTAAAATCAATGAATAGATTCGAGCCACCACTGCTGCCTCCTGTCAGCCTTTCTGTGTTTGGGAAAGACCACAGGCTAAAGAGTTGTGTTGGTAATCATTGGAGTGCCTACTCTATCTGAATAACTTGGAGAGAGCCAACACAGCAATACCTAATTAAAAAAAAGCAAACGAACAACAAAACCTAGAGGGAAACTTCCAGTTGTTTCTATTCAATAGATCCAGACAAGTTGTTCTTAATAACCAGAGCAAACCGTTTTCAGTGTTACAAACTATTCCAGAGGATTTGCAAAACCACATCCGCAGCTCATCTAATCTAGCATCCTTTTCCTAGCTCTGCTGGATATTTCAGGGAAACTGCACAATTTCACAATTCAGCTCATAATATAAATCTACACAACTGGGAATCTCTTTTTTCCCCTTTCTCAGCTGCTAATCAGAATATGCCCTGAAGCATGAGGATTGGTTGGAGAGAAGATAAAAGCATAGAAGAAATAATAATGTAACTTATTGAAGTATTGCTTTAGACTCTAATGGATCCCAGTACAAATTAATTCTTCATAGTACAAATGCCCTGTGGTAATGCCCTGAACTACAGATGGATCAGCTGTGTCATGTACACCTAAATGGCTGTGCAAAGGTGCTAGGTTTTAAAGGAAAGATCACATAGTATTCATATATAAAACACCGTTGGGTACAGACAAAGAACAGTGGGACTATAGCTTTGATGCCCTGGAAATAAATGTATTCCTCCTTCTCAGCAGTTTCACTGTCCACAACACAGGATAGCCCAAGCTTTGTGCCCTTATTCTCTATTCATCCCACCAGTAAATAAATTAATAAGACCAAAAAAGAAGTTAGAATGCTTGGGGCAGTCAGAATAGTCAATATTCTGTATTTCTACCTGTGCTGTGTGCTTTAACACTGCCAAGGAAGGCAGAGAAAGGAAGCAGCATGGCTTGTCCCATCATGGGATTGGTGTTTGCAGGTCGGTAACCATTAGGCTTACCTTTAGGCAGTCATCTTGCAGGATAGTTCTTGAGGTACCAAGGAAGCAATAACCATGACACCAGCACTGACTTGCACATCTCTGTTAGCTGTCCTTACAATTCAAACCCTGCAGAGCAGCCTATGGGAAGTGGACTGACAGAAAGGTTTGGCCATTATCAGATTCTTTTGTGCTGTTATCCCTTTTATCATGTTTCAGAAAGGCTTTTTTTTTTTTTTTTTTTTTTTTTTTTTTTTTTT